>CM065591.1:299716185-300010157 GCA_033119425.1 Bufotes viridis
GCTGGTGTTCTTATGAGCTCTGACTGTGTAACCTAATGTTCCCTGCTTGTTCATTGTCTGTTAAATGGGTTGTGGAAGATGTGTTATTAACAGGAGCCATTGGGCAGCCACTGCTCAAACCACCTTCTCTGACAGGACACCAGTTATGACTATTGATGGCCATCCTCCTCGGAGACAGACACTGGTTCGGCCAACAGCTGTTACTCCTGATTCGGTACCTGTATGTTCTCAATGGAGAGGGTACAAAGTGGCAGTGGCTTATTTTGGCCTGCTGAAATGCAGCTTGCCAGGTCTATTTTTCAGCAGACATCTGCCTCCAGGGATAAGTACGACACCTCTATACACATTAGATGTTCGGCCAGTTCCATAGAAATTGACTATCAGTGATTGTGGGCCAAAACCAGGAGTAAAACCAACACAGAGATGAGATGGAAAGATATGCTTTTCTTCTGGCCCGCTATAACTGATGGAAAACTGATGTGTGAACTATGCCCGATGTGTATGTCCACCTTAAAGGGTGCCTGTCAGCAGTTTTGTACCTGTGAAACTTGCCGACCCGTTACATGTGCACTTGGCAGCTAAAGACATCTGTGTTGGTCCCAGCTCTATATGTCTGCATCGTTGAGAAAAATAATGTGTTAATATATGTAAATTAGCCTCTAGGAGCAACGGGGGTGTTGCCATTACACCTAGAGGCTCTGCTCTCTCTACAACTGCTGCGCCTTCTGCACTTTGATGTGCCAGGCGGTGTAAACATCTTCACTCATGGCATGCCAGTGGCACAAGGTATAGTTCAAGTGTATGCCAGCCTGTAGCTGGCGTAGACTTCAGTATCTGGCGCAGGGCAGATATTCAAATCATTTAGAACAAGCATCTGCCTCTTAACCCCTTCACGCCCGATGACGTACCTGTACGTCATCAGTCCGGTCTTTAAACAGTCGTGACCCGTGGCACATGTATACGATCAGCCCTGAGGCTGATTGCGCACATTTTACCCTTCCGATGCCGTAGTCAAATGTGACCACGGCATCTGATCAGGCCGGAGGCGGAAGTCGCGCGCTTCCGGTCCGGTAACAGCGTTCCCCGGCTGAGATCGGGGAACGCGTTACTTCGCTGAAATACACCGAAGCCTCAAGCAGGCTTTGGTGCCTATTTCAGGAATATACCAATACAAGCCACTAGGTGGCAACATTGTATTGGTATGGTGCAAATGAAGTGTTCAATGATGTCTATATAGCCATAAATGAACACAATAGGCAATCTAATGATTGCCAGTTATTGTCACCCAAGGTAAAAAAATGTAGTTTTTACAAATATAAAAAAAATAAAAAAACATAAGTTCAAATCACCCCCCCCCCTTTCCTTAAAATAAAAATACTTAACCATTGAAAAAAATAAACCTCATGGGCATCGCTGCGTGCGAAAATGCCCATACTATTAAAATATAACCATATTAAGGGCTTACGGCAAATGGTATAATGGGAAAAAAATTAAACACAGCCAATTTGCCATTTTTTGTCACTTCAACTAACCAATAATTTTTTTTTTTTTATAAAAAGTGATCAAAAAGTCGTACACACTTTAAATTGGAATCACTGAAAAGAACAGATTGTTCCGCAAAAAATGAGCCCTCATACAGCCCAGTACACATAACTACAAAAAAGTTATTGTGGTCAGAATATGGTTATAAAATGTATATTTTTTTTTTCCTCGTAAAAAGGTTTTACATTTTTTTTGTATAAAAACGCAAGAAACATTATACACGTGTGGTATCGTTGGAACCGTACTGACCTGGAGAATGGAGATAACAGGTCAATTTTACCACATAATGTACAGTGTAATAAAAAAAAAATCTATCAGAATTGTGTGTTTTCCCTATTCTACCCCATTTGGAACTTTTTTTCCACTTCCTACTACATGTTATGCAACCGTAAATGGCGCCATTAGAAAGAACAAGTTGTCCCTCGAAAAAAAAGCCCTCATAAAGCTACGTGAACGGAAAAATTGAAAATTTAGGACTATAGAAAGGCGGTGAGTGAAAAACGAAAAATGAAAAACGGCCCAGTACTGAAAGGGTTAATAAATTAGGCTCATCTCGCACAAGTGCAGGGAGATCAGGGCTGGCGTATGGCTACGCCAGTCTTGATAAATGTCCCTCAGAGTATTTTCATGCAGTTTAAAAAAATAAAAATAAAAAATTTGATTTTGTGAAATTTTAATGTTTTTCCCCCCACATCGCTTCTGCTGCTTTAATAGATTCATAATTACCACATTTTAGTCATTTTTAAAGTCTATGGGGGATAAATGATTAATAATAATCAGGTTACCGCAACAGGTGGTGCGTTCTGCAGTCTACAAAAAAATCAAAAAAATCCATGCAGCACCAAGACAGCGCCACAACATGTGACCTGCACTTTTCAATACTCATTGGCTTGCTTGTATGTTTGTGTGCTGTGGTTTTCAGGCTGTAAGAACCGCAACAGATGACAGTACCCTCATGGAGAAATGTAGCCTTGTGTCATTTGACCACAATACGTGACCTGACTTCATCATACGTAGTAAACTTACAAATTTAGGTACCACTTTACATCAGAAGTCTGGTGGAGGTGGTGGCAGAAGATGGTCTTCCGTTTTATTTGTAATGTTCTCCGCATCCATATCGCTTATTTGGAGGTTTAATGGCTCTTGAGTACCGTTTTCCCCTTGCCGATAGAAACTCGTTTCAGGAAATGGTTGTAGGGGGTTGTCTTTTAAAGCTTGTTCAGGGAATGCACCAGGTGGTGAAGGCAGTGGAAGTTCCTGCGAAAGATCGAGTGGAGGTGGTGGAAATGTCTCATCGCTTAAGCCAATCATTTGTGAATACGTTTTGACCCCCGGTGCAGCCGGTACAGTTGGTATGTTAATAGCGAAGGTTGCTTTTATTTTTTTCCCGTTTGCTTCCTCCTGCTCCCCACCCGTTTTGTCAACCTCTTGTTCGTTACTTATTATTGGCGATAGGCTGATGTGTGAGAGGGACATACTTCTGCCTGAGATGCTGTTCATACAGTTTCCTACTTCCTGAATATTGCCGTCTGCCAATGGGGATGGACCTGCCCAGTTTTGGTCATTTGATGTGTTTTTGTTTTTAACATACTTCCGTATTATAATGCCTATTATTATGACCATCATAAGGATTAAAAACCCTCCGACAAATGCACCAGCAAGCCAGCTATACTGGTCCGATTCTTCCTCTGCTGCACCATCGTGGTCTTCTTCCTTTGCATTGTCCATCTGAAAACATAGGGTAAAAATTATTTCTGTTTTAATAATTGTATTGATAGCTTATCACCCATTCAGAACCACTTTGCCGGTGTTGTAAGTTAGGATCGGATCTCAACACAAAAGAAAAAATGTTTACTACCAGAAGCATTTTTTTTTGCTGCTTTAGGCCTCTTTCACACAAACGTGTGTGCCCGGATCCGCAATACACGGGTACTGTTCCGTGGGGTTACGTTCCTTACTTCCATCCGGCAACATGTCCTATATTTTTGCGGAACGGGCGCATCATGGACATGTTGATGGGAATGGGTCCGCGAGCCACTGTGGCTGCCCCACGATCGGTGCCCGTGCATTGTGGAGTGGGCACAGGGCGCACACGTTCCTGTGAAAAAGGCTTCTTCTCACCGGCATGGAGCACATTAAAAGGGATGGCCAGCTTACCATGAGTTGCTCACTCATTTAACTGTGTCAGGGAATCTGCCCAAATATGTAGGGTTCTGGCCCCTTGTTCACAATCTAGTCACTGACCGTACACAGTTCCTGCATGAAGCTATTAAACAGGCATGTCGGGAGTGGTGACAGGTCCTCATTACATAATAGGGACCATAGCACGGTTTCTAGTACCGTGCACAGTGGTGTTAAGTGGATGGACAGTTCTGGTGAGCAGTCTGAGAAGGACTCGGAAGAACACTTAGGCCCCTTGCAGACGAGCGTGACCGATTAGGTCCAGATGCGTTCCGCTAAAAATGCGCGGTTTCGCCTGCAAGTTCAGACAGTTTTGTCTGCGATTGCGTTCATTTTTATTCACGTGGGTGCAATGCACATTGATGCATTTTTCATGCGCGTGATAAAAAACTGAAGGTTTACAAACAACATCTCTTAGCAACCATCAGTGAAAAACGCATCACATCCACACTTGCTTGTGGATGCGATTTTCACGCAGCCCCATTCACTTCTATGGGGCCAACGTTGCGTGAAAAATGCAGAATATAGAACATGCTGCGATTTTTCACGCAATGCACAAGTGATGCGTGAAAAACAACACTCATGTACACAGACCCATTGAAATGAATGGGTCCGGATTCACTGCAGGCGTAATGCGTTCACATCACGCATTGCACCTGTGCAGAAAACTCGCTCGTGTGAAAGGGGCCTATGTATATATACATACACACACAGGATTTTTTTTTTTCCATAATTCCAGTTGAATTTTTTTTTATATTTTGTTTGATTGAAAGCAGTAATGTAATATTTAAAGGGCATCTGTCAGAAGGATCAACCCTATTAAAGGGGTTGTCCGGGTTCAGAGCTGAACCAGGACATACCTCCATTCTCACCCAGGCAGCCCCCCTGACTTGAGCATCGGAGCAATTCAAGCTCCGATGCTCTCCTTTGCTCTGTGCTAAATCACACAGGGCAAAGGCATTTTCCTGAGTTCCGGTGACGAACCGGGCTTTCCATGGGGCTGCCAGGAAGCCCAGTAACGTCACCGGCACTGATGGGCGCGCTTTAGCACTGCCCTAGCCTGTAAATTGGCTAGGGCAGTGCTAAAGCACGCCCAGCTCTAAACCCGGACAACCCCTATAAATCAGCTATAATGTCTTTTAGGGATGACCCTGCTGATCAAAACTATACCTTTCTTTCCCCAATCCATTGCTGCACTTAGGAGAAATAAATGTTTTCAATATGCAAATTAGGGCTTAAGTGCACCGAGAGTGGGTCCTACTGCTGTGCTTCCCGGTTTACACCCTTTTCCTCTTGATTGACAGGGACAGGCATCCAGGTTGAGAGGAGTGTCCAGGGAAGCAATACTGAGGAGCTAAAGTGCACTGAGTGGCTAGGGCTCAGTGCACTTAAGCCCTCATTTGCATGTTAAAAGCATTTTATTTTATCGCATGCGTTTTTTTTTACTTTTGCGTATACGTTGTAGAGTAGCAGTTTCCTGACTGCGCGGTTTCCTCCCTTGGCTAATAGTGTGTGTGTGTTAATCCTTGCTGAGTGAGTTGACGAGGTTTGTCCTAATCCTTTTCTGTATATTTTGTGTATCCTCAGATTTGAACAAGAACTGTTCAGGGCCTGTGCCTCTGGGGGCAGTTTTTTTTCTTACAGCCAATAATATGTGGATGCTATTATTTCCTAGTATACTGTATTTAAAGGGGTTATCCCATGATTAATGTAAAAAATCAGCCAATTTCTAGTAAAGCTAGAACCAGCCCTGTACCTCACATGGATCCAGAGATCTCCCCATTCATTGCTCTGCTAGATTTATATCAAGCTGACAGCTCAAGGGGTGTGTCTTTTCTGGTGCAGTTCAGGAGGTGTGTCCTTTCTGCTGTAGCTCTCTCCCTGTCACAGCTCAGGAGGCAGTTGTAAGATGAAACTGAGCATGTGCGGCCACCTCGGTGAGCAGGACAAAGAAAAAACAAACAGCAGGTGGCGCTATACAGATACATTTTATTGAATAACTCAGTGGCTATGCAAAATTTTTAATTACATGCAATTACAAAAGGATTCAGATTCAGGTGCTGGTTTGAAAAATGTAGAATATTTTTCATGGGGCGACCCCTTTAATGTCCTCTTCTCATTTACCTCCTTTGCAGCTGGCCATATCATTTATAAAGGTGGCATTCTAGCGGTGTGGTCACATGAGCGCTTAGCATCGTACATTCATACGCAGAACATTTATGAACCAGACATGACATCACAAGATGTACCTTAAATGTGTAGTTGTTGTGGGTATTGCAAAAATGCAGCTGCACTGTGTGAATACTCCCTTGCTTTCGAGCATACGGTTTGCATGAGTGCAGCCTCCATGTACTGAAGAAAGTGGGGGAGGTTTATCAGTTGCCCATAGCAACTAGTGAGGTTCCACCTTTCATGTATCTCAGCTCCTTTGGAAAATGAAAGGAGAAATCTGATTGGTTGCTCTGGGCACCTAAGGCAGTTCTGCTCTCCGCCAGGGTAATAGATATCCACTCTTGGATTTTGGTTTACACTTGAGGTAGAAGTCCTCAGCAGTGTAGCACTGCCTCATATGATGCCTAATGCGTAACGTGCCGTGCTTTCTGAGTTTGGGCAGGTAGCCAGTGATTTTGAGGCTGTGCTTGGGTATGACCAGTTGTGGTAATGTATGTCAAAGGTAGCAATACCTCTGTGTAGTGATGGGTGCCAGAATGTACTCACCGGCTCTCACCAGGTGGCTTTCTCGGCTGCTTTCTACAAGTCGGACGCGCAGTGGTATTGAAAAAGTTAATCTTTTCTACTGCAGACGGTATTGATGCCGTATAAAAAAGGAAGTGGCCGAGAGCTTCAGGAAGTGTAACCGCGTGTGATGTGGTAAGACCCGGCCATTGGTACGCTTTGTGAAAGGGGTGTTACCATCGCAGCCATGAAGATGTACAATGTTCCATGATACTTTTTGTATAAACTCCTCGGCTTCTATGCTTACAGTCACTCAGTGGCTACCGTCATCATCCAGATTTGTCTAGCCTCTTATGTACCTGTCCTTATAAAGTCTAAACACACTCTCGTCCATCCTCTTCCTACACTGATACATTGTAACAAAGTTCAGCTGTGTGATTGGCATTGGAACAGAACTACTTCAGTTTACAATCTTATTTATATGGAAGACAAACCATTTGACATTGACATGTTGGCTGCAAAAATTGGTAAATAATTTGTAATATTAAAGTTCGTCACGAGGATATTTTCACACATGGCAAATATTCCAGCTAAAAATCCACAGCGTTTTGCAGGAGCAGCAACTAATCTGATCCACACACGTTGGGGAGGAAAACTCAGTGCAGAAAGTGCTGATATTAAAAGGGGGGGATATTTTGGGAAGGGCTTGTAAAAGTAGGATAAGAAAAATAAAAGAAAGGAAATTGACTCTGACTGATTAACCCCCCCGTTGCATAGTGGGTCCTTGTTGGTCCCTACCACCTAGTTCAGTGATGGCTAATCTCCGGCACTCCAGCTGTGATGAAACTACATCTCCCAGCATGCTCCATTCATTTCTGGGGAGTTCTGAGAACAGCCAAGCAAGTGTGCATCTTGGGAGTTGTAGTTTTATCACAGCTGGAGTGCCGGAGGTTAGCCATCACTGCCCTAGTACCATCTCCAGATGTGAGAACTTGCAACAGCCGGGCTCATCTCCGTTACTGATTGGGCGTTTCCTACGTGATTGACGCAGTCTGTCGTAATGACAGTGACCACTTTCCGAATGGAGACTGCATTCTTCATGATGGTACATATTGACTAAGCAGCCCCACTTTGTAGTCTGTGCTGGAAATGTCTGCAGCAATTGAGCTGTCATTTTAGAAGAAGAGGAAGAATGCATGGGTGCAGAAGGTTCTACAAAAGGGCCGGGCCCTTCATAAGCATACATTAAGCGTGTTCCTCTTTCTGACACCTACACACAAAATGTGAATGTCTGTGGTGCACAATTTGTATGTTGATAGAGCTCCATGGCTTTGTTCAGTCTGCAGCAGGCAAGGCTTTTTAGTGCTGTAGGGAAGTACCAAAGACAATATAGATTCATTTTTGATATTTAAAGAGGTTAATGTTAGGGCTGGGCGATGGTGACAAAAATGAAAATCCCAGTTAATTGAACATGTAACCTCAATTTCAATTATTGAACAATTATTTGGGGGGGGGGGGGGGGCTTGGGACATGACTCGGGTGTTATACGTTATACGAAACCATTGGTTCAATCATATTTTTTGTGTGTGTATATATATATATATATATATATATATCTATAAGAAGCGACCACATGGGTGAATAAAGTTTTTCTTTTCACTTGTGAGAGTGCTGTCTTATTTTTCTTCTTATGTAGCTGTATGAGGGCTTTTTTTGTGGAACAAATTGTAGTCTTTAATGGGGTACACATAACTTTCTGATTTTTATTAATTCTTTCTGAGAGGGAGATATGGAAAAAGCAGCAATACTGAAACTGAGTTTTTGTATTTATAACTTTTGCCACATTCATTTTTCAGCTTAAAGAACATATTTATTCTTTGGATCAGTACAATAACAGGGATACTAAAGACATTATTATTTTTTTACTGTTTTTGTGTACTAAAACCCCTACACCAGGTCCCAGCCTGCCTATACACACCTTGGCACCCAGCAAATGAGTCCGCTTCCTCTGTCACCACTTACATGTGGTGTGTGCCATTGCCCACTGCATGTAAGAGGATAAACAGCACGGATCAACACCGTTGCCGGTCCGAGTTGTGAACGCGAGGGACTGGTGCAGCGCTTAGGCAGCCCAGCCTAAGGCCCCTTAGCGACTGCTGTAAAAAAAAAAAAAAAAAGTGGTCACTAAGGGGTTAAGAAAAAAAAGGGAAGAAAAAAAACGACATAGGCAAAGTTCCGTCGGTTAATTGGGCTGAGGGACGGTTTATCGATTAGTTGCCCAGCGCTAGTTGATGTAATAAATGAAAATCAGACATTATACATGAGAATCTGTTTCTATCAAAGCTACAACCAGCCTGTACCTCACATGCATCCCCATTGTTCTGCCAGATTTATTTTAGGCTGGCAGCTACAGCTTCTAACAGATATGGCTGCTGACAGTTGAAGATTTAAACTGAGCGCATGCGACCACCTGAGTGAGGTGGACGGAAAAACATAAGGAAAAGAATACACAGCAGGCGGCACTATGCAGATACATTTTATTGAATAGCACACTGGCTATACTACATTTTAATTACATGAAATTACAAAAGTATTCAGTTCCAAGTGCTGGTTTGAAAAATGTAGAATATTTTTTTTGTTTTAACTCCTTTACTCTTATAAAACAGGAAACGTTTTTTTCCTTTGTGCCATAACGAAAACGGAGAATATATAAAAAGTTAAAACTAATCAGCACCAGACATATGTAAAGTCAAACTGTTATTTTAGATTTCTCCAGTGCATCTAGAACAAAAAAGTACCGTAACTTTGAAAACGATATTGGTTAAAGTATCCTACTGTCTTGTGTATAGAGCTCCTGTGCAGACCTATTTGTCTCCATGGTAACAGACTACAGACATACAGGGAGTGTTGTCTGATCCTGCAGTGGCGTTATGTCACTTTTACCTGCTTCCTCTACATCTAGTATTTTCTTGTATGACGTCTACAAAGTTTTTTTAAAAGTTCAATGCCTTTTTTGGTCATAAAAGTCCAAGTTTTCCACTGTCAAACTAAAAAATAGCAGTCCGAGACAAAACATTCAGTAAGGTTTCATCCCATAGATCCAACTCAGAATTTGGTACAGCGAAGTACCGAATGTTCAGACTTCTACTGTGGATATGGTTGTCATAGTCGCAGTTGTCAAGCTTTTGTTTTCTTCTGCATCCTCTCTCGATCTGGCTAGGGTAGGAGTTGCCATCAGTTTAAGCTTTTCGATTGTATTGGTATCCCCCAGTGAAATCTCATCCATGGTTAAATTGGCCTCTTGAGCCTTCTTCTGCCAGGTTTCCATGCCTAATGGCCACAAAATACTTGATGCGCTTAGAAAGTCCCCATTGCTTCTTGCTTGGCGCTTTGATTGTGTTAGCTTCGCCTTTAGAGCCGATACCTTGTTTGCCAGCACCACAGTGCATATGATTAGGACTGCAATAATAAATACCAACACGGCTATGACGATGACGCAGATTATTATTCCCGTCTTGTATTTCTCTTCGACAGTACAGGCTGCATTAGCTGTGATGTTTGGGTTCTGGGATATGACTGTATAGTTGCTTTTACGCGTCGTTTGTTGGGTGACGTTATATGAAACTGTTGTCCTAGTGGGTTTATTAGTAGTTACTTCTTGTCCACGAAGTTCTGGAGCAATTTTATACACCGAGGTTGTAGAATTGTCTTTACGAAGGGACAGGAAATGAACTGGAGCTTCAGATGTGCTGTTTATTTCGGTTATGACTGGTTTATCAGTGTTGAAATTGGTGATGCCTACTTCTGCTTTACAACTGAAAGAAAGAAACAGTATCACAAGATGCAGTGAAGGCTGCATGTTCCTCATGTGGCTTTCTCGAGTCCCCCGGTATCTGCCAAAGAAAGAAAACATGATGATGGCAAGTGATTTGAGGGTTAGATTATAAATTCATTACCATGTAAAAGCGACCTTACTTCTCCACGTTTTAAAAATCTTTTTTAGGGCTCATGCTGGGGAAGGTTTTCCTGACCTCACATGACTGGACCCAATCAAGTACTAGGCCCAAAATATACAAGATCTATTCTTAAGCCTAAGCTTGGTATCGTGTAGCAGAGAACAATTCATTCATCCCTCCTTGCTACGGTGACAGGGGTCAGCAATCCTATATACCAGTACAGGATGCAAACAAAAAGCTCCAAAAACAATTTGATAGGATATGGATTTTCTACGCCTTTCATGACAAGAGCTGACCCTTGGGTTTTTATATCCCTTTTCTTCTAACGTAAAAAAAAAAAATCCAATACAGCAGGATGGATTGTTCAGTAGGTTAGATTTTCTGTGTAAACTGTAGAGCAGAATGGTTAAAAAACAAACAAAAAAAAACGTATTACGCACTTCACTGATCCCCACCGCTGCTGTTCCAATGCTTATTGGGTTCCCATAGGTATCCATTTCCAGCAAAGGAATTGCCTGGAGATGTCTGCTCAGCTTACTGCTGCGACCAGTGATTGGTCGAGCGAGCAACTCCTGCCATTTTTTATAGGTGTCGGAATAACGGAATTGGTAAGAAATGTTTTTTTTGTTTTGTTTTTGCCCAATTCCACACCACATAGCTAAAATATCTTCTCACTGCATAACACCTTCTCGCGCTTCTGAGCATTTATGAGATCTAGAAGCATGGACGTGCCATGGACAGTGTTTAGAACATTTACCCAGGAAAGATGGCACATGCTCTGTCTCCCAGGTTTCCATATGCAGCATCCCAGATTGCCACGCCTCGACTTTTGGTTTGTGGCAGGACTGCCATTTTTTCTTGTACACAATACAGTACGTGTCTGTATGTTGTGGAAGTAGATGTCACTGGGATTATCTGGTCATATGATATAACGTCTGGGGAATTTCCAGGCGGCTATAGAGAATTGTTATCAATATCCTCCTTGCTGATAGGAATTACACATTTGTGAATAACGACTATGTGAATGGACAGGAGTCCGCTGATTTGGGTTAAATACGATCATACGTCTGTCAGGTTAGCATGCCGTTTCTCTGGACTCCTGAAATACGTGTTAGCTCTCATGTGTAACAATGATTTGTGTAGGTTTTTGCCTCTTTTTTTTCTGTAAACTACCCTGAAACATGTATGTGTTGAGTACGTTTTTTTTTTATGCCCTCTAACAATAACAGTTTACACAAGTGATTTTGGAAATCCATCAAACTTTTGCCCCTTAGGGTGCTGCCACACTTTCAGGTTCTTTGAATGCCGTTTTTGAAGGCAAAATCCAGGTTTGGATCATAAAAAGAGAGAAAATATGAAGAACAGCTTCTACTCCACTTTAATGAATCCACTCCTGGTTTTGGCAACAACAACCCTGAATGTGTGGCCGTACTCTTGTACTTTCATACTGTAGTATGTAATTATGGATCTCGGTGAGGTGTGCTTAATATGACATGGTCTGCATAAAATAAGGACTCAGAAGTGTAATGGAATTGGTCAAGTTGTGCTCACCTTGGTAGTCGTCTTCACTCAGGACGTCTGGTGAATCTGTGTAGCGCAGGTTAGAAAGCCCTGCGCACTCTTGAAATCTTGTCGTGCTCTGGAGATCGCCTTGCTGCTGTTTCCTTTAGTGTTAGACCACAGATCTGTCAGACTTCCTCTCTTGTTTTTGCTCATGCTCAATGTTACGCTAGCTTATAAAAAAAAAAAAAAACCCGTGCCTTAAGTAAATAGTCTGAGGGTGATGTCATCTACAAGATAAAGCTTAAGGAGTAAAGTTCTACAATGGATTTTGTCGTTACAGCAAGGAGATGAGACAATAAGGAGTTGTTTGTGTGTCAGTGCTGAGTCAATAGCTATAGGTGAAGGAAATGGGGGACTTGTATGATCTTGTTGCACATGCACGTACTGCTACTACTATAATTTATCATATTTGTATTGTCCCTTTTCTTGTTTTCTTTTTTTTTTTCTTTATATAGTTGATCATGAGTACAGGGTGATAAACAGGAAAAACGGATGCCTAAGTAAATGTGCCTGGAGGTATCTTCTGGTCATAGGTGATGGAAGATGATTAAGCCTACTTTCACACTAGCGTTTTGGCTTTCCGTTTTGTGAGATTCGTTCAGGGCTCTCACAAGCGGTCCAAAACGGATCAGTTTTGCCCTAATGCATTCTGAAAGGAAAAGGATCCGCTCAGAATGCATCAGTTTGCCTCTGTTCAGACATTATTCTGCTCTGGAGGCGGACACCAAAACGCTGCCTGCTTGACGAAACTGAGCCCAACAGATCCGTCCTGGCACACAATGTAAGTCAATAGGGGACGGATCAGTTTTCTCTGACGCAATCTGGCACAATAGAAAATAGATCCGTCCTCCATTGACTTTCAATGGTGTTTATGACTGATCCATCTTGGTTATGTTGCAGATAATACAAACGGATCCATTCATGATGGTTCCGCCCAAAATGCGAGTGTGAAAGTAGCCTAATATTTATAACTACCTTAACATTTACATTTCAAGATTTAATTATTATTCTTTTTGCTAGTACTGTTACTAGTTTTCAGAGATAATTAAAAATCTCAGACAAGCCCCTGTAATGGTCAAATATAAAAATGATGTTATACTTACCTCTTTCTCCAGTGCCATTTTTTCAACTGGTAGTCGTCCTTGTTTACAAACTGGCAGTATACTGGCAAATATAGTGATTGGCTGCTGTGGTTGCACATCGGCAGCACTAGAACACGATGTACGGTGCATCACCCCTGCAGTTAATCGCTGTCCTCAGCAGTAGGCTACAGAAGACAGGGTTTGGCTGCAGCGGTTATGTGCCATATACTGGCACATCAGAGCTGCAGTTTGCAAACAAGAAGCGGCAGGAGTACTGGACTGGATGACACAGAACAACACTGGCGAATAGCAAGTACAACATTTTTCCAACTCTTTACCATGACGGGACACAAGGAGGAGAGATTGACCTTGACCTCTGTAGGGGCTGGAACAGAGAAAGGGTTTAAATCCCCCCCCCCCTCCCACCACCTACACCAGTGTTTCCTGTCCCTACAGAGGACAGAGGCATGGAAAGGTCTCCCTGGAAGGGGAGATGAAGATGCACCATTACAGGGACATGGTGTCCCCCTGCCCTCCCGCGGTCCTCGTACAAACGCTAGGCAGGGGTGATGTGGGAGGCCTCGCTCCGGTTGATCTGAGAGCCTGCTTTCAGGACTCTGTCTCCTGCCGAGCCCCGGGTAGTTTTAGCCGGGTTGCGCGTCCGGCGCTTCTGCGCTATGCGGCATCTCACTTCCGGTCGCCAGAGCGTGACGTATAAGGCGCGTGTCTCCTGGAATATCAGCACAGCACATGGAAGTGCCGAGGCAACAAGCGGTTGTCTGTGCCAGCATGTCGGCGGAACCTCATTCTCCAGGAGACCCCTCAGCGCTGCCTGCCGTTCCTAAGGAGGTACAGAAGAAAACTAGGAAACCCGCTAAATGAATATCCTGTTACAAGTGGCTTCCCGATGATTGCCATAAAAAACTATGTAAAGACTGCATTGCAGGTGCTATTTGCGAAGAGCAGCCCTCATTGATAGAGGAATTTAGATCCATGATCCATGTGGAAGTCAAATCCTCTTTGTCTGTTATCCTCTCTCCAGAGTGATCCCCCTCCACCTAAAAGACAATAAATAGTGTCGCCCTCTTTCTCCGATTCTGGGGACATAGCAGAAGACGTTCCATCCTCTAGACCAGGCATCCTCAAACTGCGGCCTTCCAGCTGTTGTAAAACTACAACTCCCACAATACCCTGCTGTAGGCTGATACCTGTAGGCTGTTTGGGCATGCTGGGAGTTGTAGTTTTGCAACATCTGGAGGGCCGCAGTTTGAGGATGCCTGCTCTAGACCTTGGGATGACGAGGATGTATCTTCTGAGGTGGAGTTTTCTGAGTCCAACAGAAGATTCTGGTTTTCTTCAGAGTATATACCGGACTTATTAAAGGCCGTCAGAGCCACTATGGGGGTGGAGGAAGCCCAAAAGTCTCATTCTGTACAAGACGAGATGTTTGGGGGATTAAGAGTTAAGAAAACACGTGTCTTCCCTATCAATGATAACTTACCTGAGATGGTTCTCGAAGAATGGTCTAATCCTGAAAAATGTTTAGGAGTGGAAAAAACCTTTAAAAATCGCTTGCTCTTTGCTCTCAATGAATGCAAAATATTCAATGAAACGCCTAAAATAGACGTCCAGGTGGCAAAAGTAAATAAAAAAACTGCCTTACCCTTTGAGGATGCTTCCTAATTACGCGATTCCATGGACAGGAAAGTGGATAGTTTGCTGAAGAAGTCATAGGAAGCAGCAATGTATAATCTGAAATCTAATATTGCTGCCACCTCTGTTGCAAGATCTATGGATTTGTGGCTGAACGAATTGGAGGCTCATATCAGAGACAAGACCCCTAGGGAGGAGATTTTAAATTCTATCCCTCTATTAAAATCTGCCGCAGCATTCATGGCAGATGCTTTGGCTGCGAATCTCACGGATTCCGCCAAAGATGCAGGCCTGTCTAATGCGGCCCGCCGGGCCCTGTGGATGAAGTGCTGGTCGGGGGACAAAACTTCAAAAATAAGGCTATGCTCCATCCCCTTTTCCGGGGAATACGCCTTTGGCCCTGTGTTAGACCGTTTTTTAGAAAAGGCGGCTGACAAGAAAAAGGGCTTTCCTGAAGAAAGATCTTATAGGAGAAAGTTCCCTTTTCGCTCCTCCTCCAGTCAGAGTAGACCCTACAGAGTCGGGTCTCTGAAGCTACCCCAAGTGAGGCAAAGGGAGAGGTACCCCTCCTTCTTCCCAAAGAAAAATCTAGCAACAATGACGCCAGGGTCGGGGGGAGACTGAAGAATTTTCTTTCTTTTCTGGGCTCGGGAGATTATAAGGTTCGGGCTATCAGAATTTATCTCCCCCAAATCGGTTCATTGTCACCAGTCTCGGATCCAGGATTGTTCAAAAAAGAATTCAGCAAGGTGTACAAAGCCTTCTAGAAATGGGCGTAGCAACCAGGGTTCCATTGACACAGCTAAGACAGGGGTTTTATTCACACCTCTTCCTGGTACAGAAAAAGGGAGGCTCCTTTCGCACAATCATAAATTTAAGGGCCCTAAACAAATTCATTGTTTAGGGATTCCATCCTGAATTTGCGATAAAGTCCCTTATGCCGCTAATAGGGAGGGATACCTTGATGTGTACGGTGGACCTGAGGGATGCCTATTATCACATCCTGATCCACCCCAATTCCCAGAAGTTTCTGAGGTTTGCTGTTCAAGATCACAAGGGTTCAATTCTTCATTTTCAATTTACGGCTCTTCCCTTTGGGATATTGTCTGCTCCCAGAGTCTTCACGAAGCTAGTCGTCGAGATGGTGGCCTCCCTACGGCAGAAAGGCCTGATGATAGTACCACACTTGGACAATTTTGATTGGAGATACCGAAAGCCAGCTCAGGGCAGACCTGGACACCTTTCTATCATTCATAAGGGATCTGGGCTGGTTAGTAAACCAACAAATATCAAATCTGCATCTGTCCAAAAAGATCCAGTTTCTGGGGGTCATTCTAGATTCCCATGCTCAACGTACGTTCCTCCCACCAGACAAAATCGAAAATCTTCAAATAAAGATCAGACTATTTCAGCGGAAAAGAGCCTGTCCCATAAGAGAGGCTATGAGTTTTCTGGGACTTCTCACGTCCTTTATACCTTCAGGCCCTTGGAGCCAGTCACATTTCCAGACTCTTCAATCCTGGATCCTCAGAGTCTGGAACAGACAGCAGGGCTCCTTGAATCGCAGAGTGTCCATTCCTCCATCAGGAAAGACCTCCCTAATCTGGTGGTCAATCTCAAGCAACCTCTCCCTAGGGGTTCCTTGGAAGAAAGCTCCTTATGTCCAGATCCTGACTGACGCAAGCAAGTCGGGATGGAGAGCGAAAGTGGGGGGGATCACTTCTTTCAAGGTACCTGGCCTCTAGCGATCAGCTCACAATCATCCAACTTCAGGGAGCTGAGGGCAGTGTGGGAGTCACTGAAGGCAGCAGAACACCTCCCTCAAAGTTTGCACTTGAAAGTCCTCTCCGACAACACGACTGTAGCGTATCTCTCCAATCAAGGAGGGACAAGGTCAAAAAAACTTATGTACCTATCAGCAAAAATTTTCAACTGGGCAGAGCACAACGTAAAATCAATCTCAGCAGTTCACCTTAAGGGAGCTCTGAACATAGAGGCCGAGAAAGAATAGACCAGACTGAATGGTCTCTGAACCAGGAGGGTTTCCAGATGCTGGTAGACAGATCGATCTGTTTGCCTCAAAAAAGAATGCGAAGGTATCAACATTCTGCTCCCTGAAACACGGGACACTCCCTAGGCTTTGGACGCATTCACTCTCCAGTGGAATTGGAAGCTTTGCTATGCATTTCCTCCACTCCCTCTCATTCCCAAGGTAATCCAGAAGATCTGCCGGGAAGACACAACACTGATAGCTCCTCACTGGCCGAAGAGAAGCTGGTTTCCTTCTCTAAAGAAGCTATTGGTGGGGGATCCCTGGCCACTTCCAACCAGAAGGGATCTTCATCAGGGTCCAATCCTACACCACAATCTGGAGTTCCTAAAATTAACAGCCTGGATCCTGAGGTCCAGATACTGAAATCTCAAGGTCTCTCGGATCAGGTGATATCTACACTGAAGGCCAGTAGGAAGAAAGTTACCTACCCTATATATTTAAAGATTTAGAAAAGGTTCTGTTCATGGCTGGGAAACCCATCTCCAAATTCAGAAGATCCAAAAGATCCTAGAGTTTCTCCAACAGGGACCTGAATTGGGTCTTAGACCCTCCACTCTCAAGGTACAGGTTTCAGCTCTAACCTGCTTCTTTGATTGTGATCTTGCTAGCCACAGATGGATTAGAAGATTTATGAAAGCAGCCTCCTGCCTCCGTCCACCCATAAAGTCTTGTGTCCCCACATGGGATCTCAATGTGGTGCTCACAGGTCTAACTCTCACCCCATTTGAGCCTTTGCAAGATTGTTCTATCAAACATCTATCTTTAAAGACCGCGTTCCTTGTAGCCATTCATCTGCAAGAAGGCTGGGCGAGATACAAGCCCTATCCATCCGAGAGCCCCATCTACGTATTACGGAGGATAGTCATTCTAAAGTTAGATCCAGGTTTTCTTCTGAAAATTTGTGTCAGATTTTCATCGTAACCAGGAAATAATCTTATCTTCCTTTTGTAACAATCCCTCTAACAGCAGGGAATCTGACTTCCATTCCCTGGAGGTGAGGCAAAATCAGTTTTGAGGTACATAGAAGTCACAAAAGCTTTCAGAAAATCTGATAACCTCTTAGTCCTCTTCTCAGGTAAGAGTAAAGGTCAGAAGACTTCTAGATCCTTCTTAGCCGGATAGATTAGGGACACCATTTCTCTCTGTTACGAGATTGAGGGCCTCCCTTGCCCCTTCAATTTGAGGGTCCGTTCGACTAGAGACATGTCCTTTTCCCAGGCAGAGAAGGCAGGAGCTTCCTTGGAAGACATCTGTAAGGCAGCCACTTGGTCTAGCATCCATACCTTTATGAGACACTATTGACTAGATCTTTCTGCCAGCTCAGACTTGTCTTTTGGATGCAAGGTCCTTCAGGCAGCCGCCCCCTATTAGTTCTTAATTTTTTATATCTCCTCGTGTGCCGTCGTGGTGATCAGTTGGAAAGCTGGAATTAGACTTACCGGTAATTTAGTTTCCACAAAATCACCATGATAGCACATATATATTCCCCCCCTTTGTTTTTGGTTGTTTTTTTTTGGAGGTTATGAAGTAATATCCTCTTGCGTTATTTTTTCTTTGTTTAATCCACCACCTTTTTTTATTCTCTGCAATTTTGGACATACTGGTGTTGGTGGTGGGAGGGGGGTTTTAAACCCTTTCTCGGTTCCTGCCCCTGCAGAGGTCAGAGGTAAATCTCTCCTCCTCGTGTGCCGTCGTGGTGATTTTGTGGAAACTGAATTGCCGGTAAGTCTAATTCCGCCTTTTTTTTTCGCAGCATTTATGGGCTTGTCCAAGAATTTTAACTATTTCAGAAAGCCTTTTAAACTTTGCACTTAGCATTTGGGACTTGTATGCGGTTTTCGATCAAAAAAGGTTTGTCGGGACAGGCTGAAGGTCTACTGTGAATAAGGAGCCCCTAGACAGATGACCCCTTTAAAAAATGTTCTTGTAAAGACATACTGTAACTTCTTTTATGTGTGGAAATTCAGCAGGAAATGCCCTGACTTGATACATAGGAAGTGGTGTAATATTCTTTTCTAAATGATTGTTATATACATTTTTGTATTTGGCCATGTACAGGTAAATCAGCAATTAGAGCAGTTGATAAAGTTTCACGCAAAGATCTTGCTATATTTCATTCATCTGCTTTGGCTGTTTTTCCAAAAGGAGTGACATCTGATATTGCTGCACTTTCCTGTTGTGACGTCTGCAAAAATTACTACTGCAACAAAAAAATTATCATTCCTCTAAGAATAAGAAAAAATACTGAATGCTAAACTTATGATTAGCTAATATATAGCAATTTTATGTGGGAAATCCTCTTTGAATAGTGCCATAGTGAAAAACAATGTGTAAATTTATGCCTACAGCTTTTATGGATACAAACAACTCAACACACAGGATCGTAATACAAAATAATAATTTGCTCTATGTCTTTGCTACGGAGTCCTGATGTATTGAGATCACTTATGGTGGTATACAAATACTTTGTGCTTAATAAGGCTAGTGCACATCTCCTATAACTTTTGTTTTTGGCTTCCTGCAGGTTTAAGACTGGTCAAATAAATGGAGATTTATTGATCTACCATGTCCTTCTGACTTTAAAGCCATACTATGCCAAGCCATATGAGATAGTGGTAGATCTCACACACGCTGGGCCCAGCAATCGTTTCAAGACAGACTTCCTTTCTAAATGGTTTGTGGTTTTTCCTGGCTTTGCTTATGAAAATGTGACAGCCGTTTATATCTACAACTGTAACTCCTGGGTGAGGGAATATACAAAATACCATGAGCGGCTGTTAACTGGACTGAAGGGCAGCAAGAGGCTGATTTTCATTGATCCATCTGGAAAGTTGGCCGAACACATAGAACACGATCAGCAGAAACTCCCAGCTGCCACACTTGCTTTGGAAGAGGACTTGAAGCTGTTCCATAATGCACTTAAACTGGCCCACAAAGACACTAAAGTGTCCATAAAAGTAAGTGGTTTCTTAATAACGTTTAATTATAACCCTTTTCGAAGCAATATGACTTTAATACATTTCCAGGTATAAAACCTTTTGTTGTTTTGATCCTTGTTTACAGAATTGAAGATCCTGTAGGAACTGGTTAGTAGGACTCTATTGTTGAAGAAGCAGTCCAGCAAAGTTTTTTTTTTTTTTGCCTATATAGTTTTTATTAACTGTTGTGTTTCTTGTGTATACTTCTTGTAATTAAATTAACAATTATTCATATGCTGCCCTAGTTTCTTCCTACCCTCTGATATGGTTCCACTAATACAGCCTACATTTTCCACAAACTCTATGCATTTCCATGCTATGGAGCTTCAGCCTGCCTCCTGCTTTTGCTACTTTTCTCTCTGTCAGCTCTTAAAAGCAGGAGTCAGGGAGAGCAGTGTGAAGCTACATCTCATGGAATCATACTGGAGATTATGCACTCTGCCCACGCGCACAACTTTATAGCTCTACGGCTAATCATTGTATGGACTTGCCTACTATATCACTGCACACCTGGCCAGAAATGACATTTTCAGCAGTACTTCATGTGGCGTACAAAGAGAGAAACATGGAGGAAGGAGGTGTCTTGAGATTTGAGGAGGGGTTTTGATATGTTATCCTGTAGCTCACAGAAGAGACAGACATCCTGTCTACACAGAAGCACATGACTCATCCGTCCATAAAAAAAAGGATTATAGATGTGTACAATGTATGCACCTGAGCTGGGATGAAGCAGATTACACTGCTTAGAATATTGCTGGCAAGTTAGCATTCTATAAAATAGCTAGAGTGCTTCTTTAACACAAGTTACTGTTCATAAATGCATATTAAAGGGCATCTGTCAGTAGATATGTACCTACGACACTGGCTGACATGTTACATGTGCACTTGGCAGCTGAAGGCATCTGTGATGGTCCCATGTTCATATGTGTCCGCATTGCTGAGAAAAATGTTTTAATATATGCAAATGAGCCTCTATTACACCTAGAGGCCCTGCTCTCTCTGCAACTGGTATGTTCTCTCCACTTTGACAGGGCTAGGCAGTGAAAACATTATAACTAGTGTTCGAGTCGTTCAAACACTTCATTTTATTGCTGTCTGGAGACCTCTCTCTGTACAGCATTAAAATATATTTCCTTCATGGAGGCAAAATTCATTTCAGCCGAGGTTGCAGGAGACATCGGTGAATGAATAAGGTAATAATGTCTGCGTCTTTAAAAATATTTTAAAACCGCAATCCGAAGTCGGGTTTGGGTCCAGATTCCGAATTTTAAATGTTTTTAAAGATGCAGAAATGAATACCGAATTCATTCACCGAAGTCTTGCTCGACTTCGGGTGAAACTAATTTAATACAATTGTAAAGCTGTACGGAGGTCTCTGTACAGCATTAAAACAGTGTTAGAACGAATCGACTCCGGATCCGCCAGTATCATCACTACAAATCTGCTGACAGGAAATATCTACAGCATTGTACAGCGGCATACAGACTGTCTGTGGACCCGGTGTGCGTCTGTACTCGCTCCATGCACACAGCTCTTGGCCAGTATATCCTTTTATTGCTTTTTTGTTTCAAACTTTAACTCACTGATTGTATAATTTCTATTTTTTATTTTTTTTTGTAGGTTGGTTCTACAGCTGTCCAGGTCACGTCAGCTGAGAGGACGCGGGTTTTGGGGCAGTCCGTGTTTTTGAATGATATTTACTATGCGTCTGAAATTGAAGAAATCTGTTTGGTGGATGAAAATCAGTTCACCTTAACCATTGCCAACCAAGGAACACCTCTCACATTCATGCACCAGGAGTGTGAAGCCATTGTCCAGTCTATAATTCACATACGGACTAGATGGGAACTGTCACAACCAGATTCTATTCCCCAACACACTAAGATCCGTCCCAAGGATGTTCCAGGAACACTACTCAACATTGCGTTGCTTAACCTGGGGAGTTCTGATCCAAGTCTACGGTAGACGTTTATCTATCTTTAGCCATATAGATATCTGTAAACTCAGTACAAAATAATACTGTGTTTGTGGTATTTTTGTCTTTTTGCAAATTTTTCAGTTTTCTTATTTTGAAATGGTTCACTGGGTTTTGCATGTGTCTGCTTTCCAAAACTTTGCCCTTAGAGGATATGCTAAAGTATAGCTCGACCAAGGCTATGCCACCTGATCTGATATTGGGCATGGATCAGTGCAAGTGAACACTGGCCAGTACCATTGCCAAGGCAACCACACAGCACTTGGCGAGCATCATGCATCTGTCTTAGGGCTCATGCACACGACCGTTGTAGTTTTGCGGTCCGTTTTTCACGGATCCGTTTCCACATCTGAGATTTTTTTTTCCTCTGATTTAACTCTACTTCCGTTCCGTTATTCTGCAAAACATATCCGTATGGTTTCCATATGCAATCTATTTTTTGAGGATCGGAAACAGTAACTCATTAATCCCCAAACACATGAGCAATGTGGGCTGGGCATAGCATTTCTACAGTATGGATCCGCAAAATACGGATGACATATGGATCTGTTCCATGTGCGTTCCGTATTTTTGGCGAACCTATTGACTTGAATGGGGCCTCGGACCGTGATTTGCGGACAGTACTAAGAAATGCATTATTTTTTTGCGGAACGGCCATGCAGACAAACGGAAACGGAATGCACACATAGTAACTTCTGTAATTTCTACAGCCCCATTGAAGTGAATGGTTCCGCATACGGGCCACACAAGGAACGGAAGCGGAAAGAAAATACAGTCGTGCGCACTTATTCTGATGAATAGGAGCTGTGCATGGTATTAGCTGGGTTTTGTCCAGTTGCTTTGGCATCTGTGCCATTCAGTGTGCAGTTGTCTTTCCATGCTTGATGTCTTAATGGGTGGGGCACTTAAGTAGAGGAAAACTTTAAAGGCAATGTATATCTTCGGGGGCATTTTGTATGATTGAATTTTATACATTTTAAGCTAAAAAAAAAAAATCACTTAGACTTTATTAAAAATACTGAGCTGTTTCTGAGATACAAGATTTAAAAAAATCAGTCTGTTTGCAAAATGTGACTTTATTTTTGAATCCCGTCAGCTGATACTTCTTATCAGCTTGATAAGAATTGGGCTATGATGAGTGTTTGAGGTCAGTTGGCGGTAGTGACTTCCAGTAGAAATACCTTTTTGTTATTTGGTGGAAGAGCAGGGGAGTCTGTGGTCTCTGGCCAATTGATATGTAAAAGCTGTTTGTACTTATTCTATATGTTATACTGGGTGGATTTAAAGGGAACCTGAGCCGGAGAAGCTGAGCAGATTGGTATGTAGTTTTATGGGAGAAGATTCAGTAAGAAAATTCCTGCCCATTCTGGGCTTTGAAGTCCAGGATTCGGTCCTATCAGTGATTGACAGCTATCTGTGTATACACAGTCATAGAGGGAAGGCTGTCAGTCACTGATAGGACCTCCTCCTCCATACAGCTATCTGTGTATACATAGTCATAGAGGGAAGGCTGTCATCACTGATAGGACATCCTCCTCCATACAGCTATCTCTGTATACACAGTCATAGAGGGGAGGCTGTCATCACTGATAGGACCTCCTCCTCCATACAGCTATCTCTGTATACACAGTCATAGAGGGGAGGCTGTCATCACTGATAGGACCTCCTCCTCCATACAGCTCTCTCTGTATACACAGTCATAGAGGGAAGGCTGTCATCACTGATAGGACCGCCTCCTCCATACAGCTATCTCTGTATACACAGTCATAGAGGGAAGGCTGTCAGTCACTGATAGGACCTCCTCCTCCATACAGCTATCTCTGTATACACAGTCATAGAAGGAAGGCTGTCATCACTGATAGGACCTCCTCCTCCATACAGCTATCTCTGTATACACAGTCATAGAGGGGAGGCTGTCAGTCACTGATAGGACCTCCTCCTCCATACCGCTATCTCTGTATACACAGTCATAGAGGGAAGACTGTCATCACTGATAGGACCTCCTCCTCCATACAGCTATCTCTGTATACACAGTCATAGAGGGAAGGCTGTCATCACTGATAGGACCTCCTCCTCCATACAGCTATCTCTGTATACACAGTCATAGAGGGAAGGCTGTCATCACTGATAGGACATCCTCCTCCATACAGCTATCTGTGTATACATAGTCATAGAGGGAAGGCTGTCATCACTGATAGGACCTCCTCCTCCATACAGCTATCTCTGTATACACAGTCATAGAGGGGAGGCTGTCATCACTGATAGGACCTCCTCCTCCATACAGCTCTCTCTGTATACACAGTCATAGAGGGAAGGCTGTCATCACTGATAGGACCGCCTCCTCCATACAGCTATCTCTGTATACACAGTCATAGAGGGAAGGCTGTCAGTCACTGATAGGACCTCCTCCTCCATACAGCTATCTCTGTATACACAGTCATAGAAGGAAGGCTGTCATCACTGATAGGACCTCCTCCTCCATACAGCTATCTCTGTATACACAGTCATAGAGGGGAGGCTGTCAGTCACTGATAGGACCTCCTCCTCCATACCGCTATCTCTGTATACACAGTCATAGAGGGAAGACTGTCATCACTGATAGAACCTCCTCCTCCATACAGCTCTCTGTATACACAGTCATAGAGGGAAGGCTGTCATCACTGATAGGACCTCCTCCTCCATACAGCTATCTCTGTATACACAGTCATAGAGGGAAGGCTGTCATCACTGATAGGACCTCCTCCTCCATACAGCTCTCTCTGTATATACAGTCATAGAGGGAAGGCTGTCATCACTGATAGGACCTCCTCCATCATACAGCTATCTCTGTATACACAGTCATAGAGGGAAGGCTGTCATCACTGATAGGACCTCCTCCTCCATACAGCTATCTCTGTATACACAGTCATAGAGGGGAGGCTGTCATCACTGATAGGACCTCCTCCTAGGGTTGGGCGATATCAAAAATATTGCCACGATAACGATATTAAGAAATTTATCGCGATAACGATATATATCACGATAAATGCCCATTTAGAAGAAAAAAACACTTGGAGACATTATACTGTATGGGGGCAGCGCAAGGAGACGTTATACTGTATGGGGGCAGCTACAAGGAGACGTTATACTGTATGGGGGCAGCGCAAGGAGACGTTATACTGTATGGGGCAGCCACAAGGAGACATTATACTGTATGGGGGCAGCGCAAGGAGACGTTATACTGTATGGGGGCAGCCGCAAGGAGACGTTATACTGTATGGGGGCAGCGCAAGGAGACATTATACTGTATGGGGGCAGCCACAAGGAGACGTTATACTGTATGGGGGCAGCGGCAGCTACAAGGAGACGTCATCCACAGATCCACTCCCCTTAAGTGCCATCCACAGATCCACTCCCTTAAGTGCCATCCACAAACCCCCTTAAGTGCCATCCACAGATCCCTCCCCTTAAGTGCCATCCACAGACCCCCTTAAGTGCCATCCACAGATCCCCCTTAAGTGTCATCCACAGATCCCCCATCCAGTGTCTTCCACAGATCCCCCCATTCAGTGTCTTCCACAGATCCCCCATTCAGTGTCTTCCACAGATCCCCCCATTCAGTGTCATCCACAGATCCCCTCTCCTCTCAGTGTCATGCACAGATCCCCCAGGCTCTCAGTGTCATCCACAGATTCCCCCCTCTCAGTGTCATCCACAGATTCCCCCCTCTCAGTGTCATCCACAGATCTCCCCCTCTCAGTGTCATCCACAGATCCCCCCTCTCAGTGTCATCCACAGATTTCCCCCACCATCCAGTGTCATCCACAGATTCCCCCCCCCCCCCCCATTAACAGATTCCCTACCTGCCCAGCGCCGCCTCCTCCCAGCCCAGCGCTGTTGTAGGTAATTATTATTCACTTCACTGAGAGCGCGGAGAGACTCACACAGGCGCACTGGCAGAGGCCAGTGCGCCTGTGTGAGTCTTCCGGCGGATCCAGGGGAGAGAGGCAAAGGGCAATTGCACCCCCCGAGAATGTGGGCAGCAATGCGCCGGGTAGGAGGAGGCGGAGCCAGGGACGCAGGAGCCGGCAAAGATTTCTAATGTGCGGCGGGTGGTGAGTGGGAAGGCGCCGAGCGGAGCGCATGACGTCACAGAATACCGCGATTATTAGAAAACAGTGATATCGCAATATCGCTGTTTTCTAATATCGCGGTATATCATAGCTACCGGTTTATTGCCCAACCCTACCTCCTCCTCCATACAGCTCTCTCTGTATATACACAGTCATAGAGGGAAGGCTGTCATCACTGATAGGACCTCCTCCTCCATACAGCTATCTCTGTATACACAGTCATAGAGGGGAGGCTGTCATCACTGATAGGACCTCCTCCTCCATACAGCTCTCTCTGTATACACAGTCATAGAGGGGAGGCTGTCATCACTGATAGGACCTCCTCCTCCATACAGCTCTCTGTATACACAGTCATAGAGGGAAGGCTGTCATCACTGATAGGACCTCCTCCTCCATACAGCTATCTCTGTATACACAGTCATAGAGGGAAGGCTGTCATCACTGATAGGACCTCCTCCTCCATACAGCTATCTCTGTATACACAGTCATAGAGGGAAGGCTGTCATCACTGATAGGACCTCCTCCTCCATACAGCTATCTCTGTATGCACAGCCATAGAGGGAAGGCTGTCATCACTGATAGGACCTCCTCCATACAGCTCTCTCTGTATATAGTCATAGAGGGAAGGCTGTCATCACTGATAGGACCTCCTCCTCCATACAGCTCTCTGTATACACAGTCATAGAGGGAAGGCTGTCATCACTGATGGGACCTCCTCCTCCATACAGGTATCTCTGTATACACAGTCATAGAGGGGAGGCTGTCATCACTGATAGGACCTCCTCCTCCATACAGCTATCTCTGTATACAGAGTCATAGAGGGAAGGCTGTCATCACTGATAGGACCTCCTCCTCCATACAGCTCTCTCTGTATACACAGTCATAGAGGGAAGGCTGTCAGTCACTGATAGGACCGCCTCCTTCATATAGCTCTCTCTGTATACACAGTCATAGAGGGAAGGCTGTCATCACTGATAGGACCTCCTCCTCCATACAGCTATCTCTGTATACACAGTCATAGAGGGAAGGCTGTCATCACTGATAGGACCTCCTCCTCCATACAGCTGTCTCTGTATACACAGTCATAGAGGGAAGGCTGTCATCACTGATAGGACCTCCTCCTCCATACAGCTATCTCTGTATACACAGTCATAGAGGGGAGGCTGTCATCACTGATAGGACCTCCTTCTCCATACAGCTACCTCTGTTTACACAGTCATAAAGGGAAGGCTGTCATCACTGATAGGACCTCCTCCTCCATACAGATACCTCTGTATACACAGTCATAGAGGGAAGGCTGTCAGTCACTGATAGGACATCCTCCTCCATACAGCTATCTGTGTATACACAGTCATAGAGGGAAGGCTGTCATCACTGATAGGACCTCCTCCTCCATACAGCTATCTCTGTATACACAGTCATAGAGGGAAGGCTGTCATCACTGATAGGACCTCCTCCTCCATACAGCTCTCTCTGTATACACAGTCATAGAGGGAAGGCTGTCATCACTGATAGGACCTCCTCCTCCATACAGCTATCTCTGTATACACAGTCATAGAGGGAAGGCTGTCATCACTGATAGGACCTCCTCCTCCATACAGCTATCTCTGTATACATAGTCATAGAGGGAAGGCTGTCAGTCACTGATAGGACCTCCTCCTCCATACAGCTATCTCTGTATACACAGTCATAGAGGGGAGGCTGTCAGTCACTGATGGGACCTCCTCCTCCATACAGCTATCTCTGTATACACAGTCATAGAGGGAAGGCTGTCAATCACTGATAGGACCTCCTCCTACATACAGCTATCTCTGTATATACAGTCATAGAGGGAAAACTGTCATCACTGATAGGACCTCCTCCTCCATACAGGTATCTCTGTATACACAGTCATAGAGGGAAGGGTGTCATCACTGATAGGACCTCCTCCTACATACAGCTCTCTCTGTATACACAGTCATAGAGGGAAGGCTGTCAGTCACTGATAGGACCGTCTCCTCCATACAGCTATCTCTGTATACACAGTCATAGAGGGAAGGCTGTCAGTCACTGATCGGACCTCCTCCTCCATACAGCTCTCTCTGTATACACAGTCATAGAGGGAAGGCTGTCATCACTGATAGGACCGCCTCCTCCATACAGCTATCTCTGTATACACAGTCATAGAGGGAAGGCTGTCATCACTGATAGGACCTCCTCCTCCATACAGCTATCTCTGTATACACAGTCATAGAGGGAAGGATGTCATCACTGATAGGACCTCCTCCTCCATACAGCTATCTCTGTATACACAGTCATAGTGGGAAGGCTGTCATCACTGATAGGACCTCCTCCTCCATACAGCTATCTCTGTATACACAGTCATAGAGGGGAGGCTGTCATCACTGATAGGACCTCCTCCTCCATACAGCTATCTCTGTATACACAGTCATAGAGGGAAGGCTGTCAGTCACTGATAGGACCTCCTCCATACCGCTATCTCTGTATACACAGTCATAGAGGGAAGGCTATCATCACTGATAGGACCTCCTCCTCCATACAGCTATCTCTGTATACACAGTCATATAGGGAAGGCTGTCATCACTGATAGGACCTCCTCCTCCATACAGCTCTCTCTGTATACACAGTCATAGAGGGAAGGCTGTCATCACTGATAGGACCTCCTCCTCCATACAGCTATCTCTGTATACACAGTCATAGATTGAAGGCTGTCAGTCACTGATAGGACCGCCTCCTCCATACAGCTATCTCTGTATACACAGTCATAGAGGGAAGGCTGTCATCACTGATAGGACCTCCTCCTCCATACAGCTATCTCTGTATACAGTCATAGAGGGGAGGCTGTCATCACTGATAGGACCTCCTCCTCCATACAGCTATCTGTGTATATGCAGTCATAGAGGGGAGGCTGTCATCACTGATAGGACCTCCTCCTCCATACAGGTATCTCTGTATACACAGTCATAGAGGGAAGGCTGTCATCACTGATAGGACCTCCTCCTCCATACAGCTCTCTGTATACATAGTCATAGAGGGAAGGCTGTCATCACTGATAGGACCTCTTCCTCCATACAGCTCTCTCTGTATACACAGTCATAGAGGGAAGGCTGTCATCACTGATAGGACCTCCTCCTCCATACATCTATCTCTGTATACATAGTCATAGAGGGGAGGCTGTCATCACTGATAGGACCTCCTCCTCCATACAGCTATCTCTGTATACACAGTCATAGAGGGAAGGCTGTCAGTCACTGATAGGACCTCCTCCTCCATACAGGTATCTCTGTATACACAGTCATAGAGGGGAGGCTGTCATCACTGATAGGACCTCCTCCTCCATACAGCTCTCTGTATACATAGTCATAGAGGGAAGGCTGTCATCACTGATAGGACCTCCTCCTCCATACAGCTATCTCTGTATACACAGTCATAGAGGGAAGGCTGTCAGTCACTGATAGGACCTCCTCATTGACTTTAAAGCCTGAACAAGTAGGCATATGCATGAAACAAACAATAAAACTACCGTATTTTTCAACCTATAACACGCAACTGCCCATAAGATGCACCTAGGTTTTATAGGAGGAAAATGAGAAATAATTACTTCTCATCAGAGCTCCAGTGTTAATCAGACCTCAGCTCAGAGCTTCAATCAGACCCCCAATGTTAATCAGACCTCAAATTAGACCCCCAGTGTTAAGACCCTCAATCAGACCTCCATGTTAATAAGCTTCCATGTGAAGCAGACCTCCGATCAGAGAAAAAAAACAAAAAAAAAACTTAACTCTCCTGCTCCGTACGCCACTGCAGCTGCTGAGACCCAGCGCTCTTCCTGGTCTTCCTGCTGTGCTGTACAAAGGTGAGTGAGTGGCCAAGGAAGACCAGGAATCGGTGAGTACAGAGCCCAGAGAGCGCTGCATTCACCACTTACCGGTCCTTCTGTACTAATGAGTACTTCCATAATTTTAGCACTCATTAGTATTCGCTCCATAAGACGCGCTCGTGTGTGCCAGCCGTGCCCGTATTGCGGCCCGCAAACACTTTAGGGTCCGCAATCCGGAAGATATGGTGCGGAGACATGGAGCAGAAAGCCACGGAATCACTACGGAGTGCTTCCGTGGCATTTCAGTCCAAAAAAAAATAGAACATGCTCTTTTTTTGGGGGGATGCAGACCGATCGCAGACCCATTTAAGTTGAATGTGTCTGCATCCGTCAGCGCCTGCCGTGCGGAATGTGCACATGCATTGGTGACCCCAATTTGTGGTCCCATATGCACGGCACGGGCGGCACAGTCATGTGCATGAGCCCTTATAGGGTGAAAAATACGGATATGCTAATCTGCTCAGCTCCTCCTGCTCTATAACATGCTGCCTGCAGATTAATTTGCATTTTCATGGTGGCAGGTTCCATTTAATGACTGCACCTTTAGTATTTTTTATTTTTTTCTCTATTTCTAGTGTGTTGTCCGGGTTTGGAGCTGGCAGCCCCCTGTTATAAGTATTGTAGCATTTCATGTTTCAGGGCTTACATTTGCCCTGCTACAGCCCGCCCATCAGAGGCGGTGACATCACCAGGAAGCCTCCGCCCATCAGAGGCGGTGACATCACTGGGAAGCCTCCGCCCATCAGAGTCGGTGACCTTCACGATCCTACGCAGAGCAAGGGAGATCATCAGAGAATGAAATGCTCTGATACTCATAACAGTGGGCTGCCTGGGTGATATACAGGGTATGTCCGGGTTCAACTCTGAACCTGGACAGCCACTTTAAGAATTGCATCTTATTGACTTTTTACAATTGTATAATATTGATCCTGCAATAATGGCATGTAGCATATCGTCATATAAAAAAATCTGTGAAGGACTGTGTTGAATACAGAAAGTTACAGATCCCACTATAATATAAAGTGAAGACCTTATAAAGCAGTTTGACTTTTCCAGGCGTTTGTATGTAATTGGATATGTATTGCTTTCATTTGTGCTGCGTTATGAGGTGGTATTGACTTGTGTTGTCTTTTTTGCAGGTCTGCTGCCTATAACCTTCTGTGTGCCTTAACATGTACCTTTAATTTAAAGATTGAAGGGCAGTTACTGGAGACTTCGGGTCTTTGCATCCCAGCCAACAATACACTTTTCATTGTCTCCATTAGCAAGACACTGGCAGCTAATGAACCTCACCTTACGCTAGAATTTTTGGAAGAGTGCATTTCTGGCTTCAGCAAATCCAGTGAGTATACGTAGTAGTGCGGTCTACTATTCTTAATAACGACTCAGATGTTTCTAATGTTGTAAAGTTGCTTCCATTTTCATCCTAGATTTTGCCTGCAAGGCTTTAACACTTTTACTACCATGACGATTTTTACACTTCTGGCTAAGTGCCCATGCACTTTAAACTCTTGTCAGCTGAACCTGCCATTTTCTACGGGGTCGGCCAATAATGCAATGTTTACAGGGAGCTCCCAGCTCTGCCCTCACTGATGATGTAGGGGGAGAAAAGGGTAGGGCACGTTGATCATTCTCCCAGGAGATAAGCTGCCGCCAGCCGCCTGGCTGTGGTTGGAAGTGTATTTGTCAGTGGACAACTATTGAAGGTGTATTTGCACCTTTAACCTAAAAAAAAATCTGAATTATGCAGTGGCATTGTGAAAATGCCATCCAACTCTTTCTATTTAGGAGCACCTTCATGACCTTTTTAAACAAATTATAATGTTTTTAAAAGATGAATAAAAAAAAAAGCTATAAAAATGTATCAAGCACAATCAATTGTAAAGGTCCGCTCACCTGGGTTGTGAAAGCGCGGACTACGCCTAGATCCTTGGTGTTTCATGCATCCAAAATATAGAAGAAAGTCCAGCTTGAAAAACAGTATAAACTTTATTCTTACCAATGCAGTAAAACCAGTTACAGTTGCGTCTACGCGTTTCCTTAATCATGATCGCTATAGTTTTTTGATCCGAAACGCATAGACGCAACTGTAACTGGTTTTACTGCACTGGTAAAAATAAAGTTTATACTATAAAAATGTATGGTTGTCTAAAGGTCTGACCCTAAAGCCTCATTCACACGTCAGTGTTTTGGTCAATTATTCCCATCAGTGATTGTGAGTAGAGTTGAGCGAACTTGTGTTTTAAGTTCGGCGTCCAAAGTTTGGGATGGGGTTATCGAAGCATCCCGTTATGGGTTCCGCTACAACGGACCATAATGGAATTTTGAATCCATAAGGGGATTCTTCGATAATACCGAACCTTGGACAGCACTAAGGACCTGGGGTGACGTCACCGTCATGTGATCAGTGCTGGATTGGATAAGAGGTGGTAGGCTACTGAGCCACGCCCCCTGCACTGATCACATGACGGTGACGTCACCCCAGGTCCTTAGTGCTGTCCAAGGTTCGGTATTATCGAAGAATCCCCTTATGGATTCAAAATTCCATTATGGTCCGTTGTAGCGGAACCCATAACGGGATTCTTCGATAACCCCAACCCGAACTTTGGATGCCGAACTTAAAATACAAGTTTGCTCAACTCTAATTGTGAGTCAAAACCAGGATTGGAGCCTCCACAGACATAAGGGAAAGATCTGCACCTGTTCAGTGTTTAGAGCTGCACCTAAACACAGACACGGACAAGAAAAGGCATTGCTCTTAAAGTGCCGGCCATGTGCGGACCGAAAAACACTTGCGGACATGTGAATGGACCCTTACTCTGTACACACATCACTTATGTCTATGCCTAGATATATATGACTTCATATGTTCAGGGGGCGACTATCCACTGATTAAAAGGAATCAATGGAGGCTGTACGGGGATACCGTCAGAGTATGTGATCACTTTTTTGATTAGTGGAGAAGGGGTCTGACGACTTTACTGATCCTGAGAAAGAAGGGGATACAATCCTCTATGGGGGTGCAGTGTTAAAATTGTGCAGCTGCCTTTTTTATTGTCAGGATTGGTGGGGGTCTTAGAGCTGCGTACCATCACTTTATAAGATGAGTTTACCCATTTAAAGTGGTACAGCCAGAAAATACTTTCCAAGTTTAGGGTACTTTTACACTTGCGTTGTTTGATTCCGGCAGGCAGTTCCATTGCCTGAACTCCCTGCCTTATCAGGAAACTGTATGCAAAAGCATGTCATTTTTCTGACTTATCAGGCATTTTTCAGACTGATCAGGTCTGAAAAATGCCTTATCAGTCCGAAAAATGCATTGCAATACCGGATCCGTTTTCTGGTGTCATCTGGCAAAACAGATCCGGTACTAATTTTTTTTCACATTTTTAAAGGTCTGCGCATGCGCAGACCGGAATGCCTAATCCGTCATTGCGGTATTTTTAATGGAAATTAATGCCGGTTCCGGCATGTGTTCTGGAATTTTACACTGAGAAAATACCGCAGCATGCTGCTGTATTAACTCCGACCAAAACGCCTGACAGTGACTGAACTGAAGACATCCTGATGCATCCTGAACAGATTTCTCTCCATTCAGAATGCATTAGGATATAAGCATTTTTTCCGGCATTGAGCCCTGAGTACGGAGCTCAATGCCGGAAAAGTTTAACGCTAGTGTGAAAGTACCCTTAGGCAGTAATATGGATGTGTTTTCATCTCATTATGCCCCGATGTGTTTAGTATATTGATAACACTATAGTCGGTGTTAACAGATCGTCTGTTTTCCAGGTATTGAACTGAAACATCTGTGTCTGGAGTACATGACCCCTTGGTTACTGAATCTTGTCCGCTTTTGTAAACTTACTGACGATGCAAAGCGGCAACGTGTCAGTGCAATCTTGGACAAGTTGATTACCATGACAATCAACGAAAAACAAATGTATCCGTCCATACAAGCAAAAATATGGGGCAGTTTGGGGCAGGTAAGCAAACAGCAGGTACTAGTAAAACGTCACCTACATTAATTCTTTTTTTCAAAAGAATGCACTTTAAATCTTTATTTTGTTTCTTGGAAAATAAAAAGGTTGTTTAAAGTTTTTAAGACCGCTCAGATCAGGTTATAGACTCCTTTGCCCACATTACAACATTACCTTTATTTGTGCTGTCCCTCGCCCATATCTTCCCAAAAAAGACTTTTAACATTTATGCTAATGAGGTTCGGCAAGTGCCCAGGAGCGACGTTACTGCAGAAAGTGCCCAGGCCCCTTGGCGATGTGCCCAGAAAACCACACATCTTTCGCCCCTCTGGCCCACCCTCATTTCCTATTATTACCACCTCCTCTGCCTCACAAATCTCTCGCCTGCACCACTCCACACTTGCCCCGCACCTGCGCACTGCTGTGCCCTTTATGGGCAGAGGAACAGGGAGTTGTACTGCGCATGCCCCGACCCGCCCCTTTTTTGGTTTCACTATAGCCCTCTGCTGCGGCTGATTACTTCCGCCGGCTGGATTTCGAGGTACGGACCAGCACATGCCATGGCAATTCAACATGTTGATTCTTTATTCCCGACATCACCCATGATTGGTCAGTCCTGCTAAGATCGGTGGGTTTGGTCGAATTACATTAAAGGACTTATCCGGGAATTTGCTATAAATGGGCTACTGTTCGAAGAGGAGTCCTGGCACACCCATCAAGTGCCTAGACGTCTTCCTAGTCCATCAGTGACGTCACCATACATCAGTCACTTGGCCTAGACACAGCTCTGTCCCGTTCAAGTGAATGAGGCTGAGCTGCAATACCAAACGCATCCACTATACAATGTACGGAGCTGTGAATAGACCGCAGCACTCACTGGAGCTCCGGAACGGGGTCCCAGGATATTGATGATTTATCCTGATGATAGGCCATCAATATCCGATTTCTGGATAACACCTTTTAAAGTGTGTATGTCAACCTTAGGGTACTGAATACGTTAGGAATGGGATCAAATCTTTTGAATTTTCTTAAGAAGTAATTGATCTCTGCTGTCACCTCATTAGCTTATAGATACAAAATGCCAACAGCTAATAACTCAGTTTTTGAATTACAATTTTATTGCATTTTTTGTTAGTATAATTACTGTATTTTTCTTTGATTTTTAACTAGATCACAGATCTTCTTGATGTCGTTCTTGACAGCTTCATTAAAACCAGCGCAACGGGTGGCCTGGGATCTATTAAAGCTGAGGTCATGGCAGATACAGCAGTTGCTCTAGCATCTGGCAATGTCAAGCTGGTTTCAAGCAAGGTCTGTCTATACCTGTGTTATGCGAAGCAGGTATAATAGTTGATTTATCCATACAATAACAATCACGTTTTTCTTCCAGGTCATTGGAAGGATGTGTAAAATAATAGACAAGACCTGCCTTTCTCCCACTCCTACGCTGGAGCAGCATCTCATGTGGGATGATATTGCCATACTCGCCCGATACATGCTTATGCTGTCGTTTAACAACTCATTGGATGTGGCTGCCCATCTTCCCTACCTCTTTCATGTTGTCACGTTATTGGTTGCTACAGGTCCTCTTTCTCTTCGAGCTTCCACCCATGGACTTGTGATCAATATCATTCACTCTCTGTGCACTTGCTCACAGCTGCATTTCAGTGGTATGTACTTTTATGATTAAGTTTGTAAAATTCTGCATGTTAAAGAGGACCTTTCACCGGTCCAAAGTTTGTTATTGAAAGGTATGTACATGCAGAGCGGCACCCAGGGATGTCCCTGCACTTGTCAAGTGGGAGGTTGCAGGGTATGAGCTGAGCGCTGCGATTGGCTAGCGCTCCAGCCTGGGAGAAGGAGACGCCCAGGGCAAAAGAGGATGTCTCCACCCAAGGCACAATTAGCAGCAGCACGTGCGCCAGTATCGGGGGCTACAGCAGGCGAACGAAGCGGCACCCAGAGATACAAGTAAGTGCAGGGACATCCCTGGGTGCCGCTCTGCATGTACATACCTTTCACGAACAAACTTTGGACCGGTGAAAGGTCCTCTTTAAGTTTGTTCTAAGAGACGCTGGAACAGCTGGGCTCCAAATGAATGTATTTTATGTTGAGTCTAGTAGCCCCTAGTAGAATGTGTAGGATTACCCCTCTAATAGCTGTCCTTGTGGTGTCTGTCTGTAGCTGGCTCATATACTGGGGCAGTGCTAATAAACCTGCCATGCCAACCTGGTTTATTTTAAATTGTTCTGCTTTCAGAGGAGACAAAACAAGTACTGCGGCTCAGTCTGACCGAATTCTCTCTTCCCAAATTCTATCTACTCTTCGGGATCAGCAAAGTCAAATCTGCAGCGGTTATAGCGTTCCGATCCAGTTATCGGGATCGCTCCTTCTCACCTGGTTCCTATGAAAGGGAGACATTTGCTCTGACGTCATTGGAAACGGTTACAGAAGCACTTTTAGAAATTATGGAGGTATGACTGTAAAGTTATCTTTTTATATTTTCAGGGAATTGTTTGTTAACCCCTTCCCAACCCGCATGTCGGGTCTTTAAAGATAGTGCCTGCTCCGGACCTAAGCGAGTATCATAGGCACCAAGTTTCTGCTGTTTCACACAGCAGACACCCAGGGCTAATATCTGTAATCAGTATTTAACCTCTCAGATCCCATGGTCAAATGTGACACTGGCTCTGAGAACTGCAAGCATGCGACAATCAGGGGAGCCGTTTGTTGGATGTGAAAGGCCAGAGCCTGATGGAGGCTCTGGGCCTATCGCCGTTATATTCCAAAGTAGGCCTGCAGATGAGAGCACAACATTGGAATATACAGAATTTTCTCTTAAGTAATGCATTAAATCCCATTATAGAATAGAAATGGGAAAATGACCACTGCATGTTGAGGTCCCAACATTTTTTTTTTTATGTAAAAAAATGATTAATTCTAATCACCACCCTTTACCCAGAATAAAGACTTGGACATAAAATTAAAAAGTTACATGGGTCAAAATATGGTGAGGAAAAGAAGAAAAAATTTTTTTTTCCAAATTTTTTATTTGTATTTTCTTAAGTATTAAAACACAAGAAAAACGATATAAATGTGGTATCGCTCTATAATCACACAGACCCGGAGAATGAAGGGCACAGGTCAGTTTTACACGGACACTTCCCTTTACATCATATACGATATTAAATGGTGCCATTAGAAAGTACAACTTGTCCTTCAAAAAACAAGTCGAGTCGAAAAAACAAAAATGGAAAATCGCGATGTCTGAAAGGGTTAATATCAGAAAGCAGCATGTTCTTGTTGTAATTAAAGGAGTTGTAGTCTGACATGTGTTTCATTTTTAGGCCTGCATGCGAGATATCCCGAATTGCAAGTGGTTGGACCAGTGGACTGAGCTTGCTCAAAAGTATGTTTGTAGATGCACCATGATCTAGAAAGTTGGTGGACTCTTGTGTCTGTCTTCTATATGTTCTCACAATGTTCTCTCTGCACAGGTTTGCATTCCAGTACAATCCGTCACTTCAGCCTCGAGCGCTCGTTGTGTTCGGGTGCATCAGCAAACGTGTCTCTCATGGACAGATCAAACAGATCATTCGCATCCTGAGCAAAGTAAGCAATCTACTGGGGTGTTGTCTGTTTGCAATGAGTTTTAAATCAGAAGAAACATATACAGGATACCACATCCTGTTGTTGACCTGGTACCGATTTGACTCGTGGGTAGACTCTGTACCATGCCTTCACCAAAGATAACACATGTGTATGCACACAGCATTTCAGATTGCAGGTCTGATACAAAGTGAAAGTACTGGAAAACAATACAGCGTCTAAGATATATTAATAAAATAATCAATTAACGTGCCTATTAATCACATCCTGCTCAGAAACCGTTTTTGCTCTTCCTGCCTGGTCACAAGTAATGGACCAGGGCTGCTTTTTTGCAGAGCTCTTTCATTCGGTCCTTATTCCCAGTTCCTCAGATACATTTCATAATTACATTTAGCCATCTGTCTAAATATCAGAATGTTTGTGCCATGTATACACAATCATGATGGTTGTCTTTGTTGTACTATATGTAAAGCTGTTGTATCTTTAGCTTCAAGAAGCACTCCCAGAAAAAAATGTTGTTTGGTAATGTACATCAGGTATTAAAGGGGGTCGTCTAGTTTCAGATCTGTACTCATTCACCAGCTTTACCCGATCCAATGCTCCCCTTGCCCTGCGCTGAATCACGGAGGGCAAGGGATTTTTTTTTTAGATCCGGTGACATCTCCGACACTAATGGGTGGCCTTTAATGCTGCCCTAGCCTGTTTTTACAGACTAGGGCAGCACTAAAGACCGCCCATCAGAGCCAGTAATGTCACCGGGATCACTGCTAGGTTGAAGCCTCCGCCTATCAGTGTCCAAATGTAAACAATGCAGCAAGGCAGAGCATAAAAAGCTCCGATGTTCCTCTTATTCTTGGTAGATAAGTGCAGATCGGGTTGTATCCTGGGTTCAGACCTTAAACCCCTTTAAATATTGGTGTTAGTTTTCTTACCAAACACTGATTTATCAGCCTCTCCTTCCACCGCATTAGTCTTTCTATGTATTCTTATGAGACTCACATCGAGCACCTCATAGGAATGCATGGAGCTTCCAATTTCTAATGTATATTAAAGACTCTGATTCTGTGAGTTAGGGTCGAGTCCAGTGGTACAACAGAGAAGCAGAGGCTGAAAAATTAGGAAATAAGCAAAAAGAGAAAAGCATAAAAAAATACCGAGTACTTCTTTAAAGAATGAGTTGGACACTGGAAAAAATTTAGCAGAGGGCTAGAAAGAGTGTGAAAAAATGTCACCTTGTCACAGTCTGTCCCTGCTGCTTTTGGTACCCATTGATTGGCCAGCAGCATTCACATGCTTTATTATTAAAGCTCCATTCATTCCATTGTGCTGTACATATGATAAGGGGTGCACTTACATAATGCAGACAATTGCAATAAGCCTGAACGAGACGAGTTACAGACTGGTACAGAAGGAGAGAGGGTTTAAAATCTGCATGCATGTATATACCATGTCACCACTTCCAGTCCACGGCCGCAGCAATGTAAGGCCTCATGCACACGGCCGTTGTTTTGGTACGCGTCCAAGCCGCATATTTTGCGGCTCGGGCGTGGACCCATTCACTTCAGTGGGGCCGCAAAAGATGCGGACAGCACTCCGTGTGCTGTCTGCATCCGTTGCTCCGTTCCGTGGCCCCGCAAAAAAAATAGAGCATGTCCTGTTCTTGTCCGTTTTACAATGGGCCGCGTTCCGCTTAGCAAATTACAGAACGCAGAGCAGCCTCCGTGTTTTGCGGATCCGCATACGGTCGTGTGCATGAGGCCTAACAGACCCTGCGACAAAGTGATTTATTTTATTTTTTTAACTCCCCGGTCCAGCCCCCTGATAAATGTTTTCCAATGTTCAACTGAGAAGAAAATGTCATAGGAGTATATTATATCTCCCGCAGTGCCTACAGGCTGCATCGACTTCACATAATCTGTGCTTGGAAATGAAAGTATGTATTCAGATTCTTTCTTTAAAGTTTTATATATGCTTACAAATTCCAAATATATCTAATGTGACCCTTTTTTTCTATTAAAATATAAAATCTTTGCTCAAACGTATTTGTTTTAGGGTCTTGAAAGCTGCTTAAAAGGTCCTGATAATTACAATAGCCAAGTTTTAATAGAAGCCACTGTGATAGCACTAACCAAACTACAGCCGCTTCTTAACAAGGTAAGAATCACATTTCTACAGTTATCAAGTGTTAAGTAGTAGTTTGTCATCTGCACCTAACTAAAACCGCTAAAAATATACTTCTAATTTCTTTCTATCCAGCCATGTCCGTTATTGCAAAGGGAAACGTGCAGAATGTTTCTATATTACATTGTATTGCCCTATGCAGGTCTAGAAATACCTAGACAGGTACAGTAGTTTACTTTAAAGGTGTTTTCCAGTTATGATTTTTAAGCAGCAGCCTGCCTTCTGAAACAGAAGCTTCACACTTACCTGCTCCACGCTGCTAAGGTCCTCCGCGCTGCCTCCATCTTCCGGTCCCTGCACTGTTTACATCCGTTGGTGCGTGGGCCATGGTCCAGCCAATGACTGCCTTCAGCAGTGATATGGTCTCAAGCAGCATGTCACCGCTGAAACCAGTCATTTACTGGATGTATAGGGTGCACGGACTGGAAGATGGAAGCAGAACAGCAGGCCGGAGTGGCATGGAGCAAGTAAGTTCTAATCTTCTGTTTCAGGAGGCAAGCTGCAGGCTCTTGCTTAAAAATCATTGTAACCAGAAAACCCCTTAAAGCAAAGCAGTTTTGGTGCATTTAGCAATAAAATCACCAGTTGGTACCGCTCATCTTTGGTGTAGTTATCAAGTAGCAGAGCCTATAATTATATGTATGTTTGCTGCCTAAACATATGGAGCTCCAGTAGTTGCCCTTGTATTTCACTAAGTATACCTCTATAATGAGACTGCTTGAATGGTATAGAACCATGCCACAGATGTGTGCTGGTGTCTTAAACCGTTGGGCTGTCCCAAGGCTCAGGAGAGTTATTGTATCTGTATTGTCTTAAAGGTTTCATCCGAGTAGTAAAATTAAATGATCTTTATAATGGCTCTAGTGTAAAGGGGTTGTCCTCTTTATTTATATTGATGACCTATCTTCAGGATAGTTCATCAATATCAGATCGGCGGGGGTCCGATACCTGGCACCCCAGCCGATCAGCTGCTTGAAGAGAAGGCCGCTCTCAGTGCAAGCGCTACCTTCCCTTCATTATTTACCTTCTCGCTGTCGCACCCACAGCAGTGAGCAGGTGTAAATACACCTAAGCCGTCCCATAGAAGTGAATGGGATGGATTCTTGTTATTACACCTGTTCACCGCTGTTGATGACCTATCCTGAGGATGGGTCATCAATATAAATAAAGCAGACAAACCCCTTTAGGCTATATTCACACGAACCTATTTTGTTTCCGTATCTATTCCGTTTTTTTTTTTGCGTATAGTATGCGGACGCATTCATTTCAATGGGTCCGCAAAAAATGCGGACAGCACACCATGTGCTATCCGCATCCGTATGTCTGTTCCGTAGCCCCGCAAAAAAAATATTGTCCTATTCGCGTCTGTTTTTCTGACAAGGATAGGCATTGTTGCAATTCAGGATGAGCGAATCGACTTCGGATGAAACATCCGAAGTCGATTCACATAAAACTTCCTACACTGTACGGAACAGGAGCTCCGTACAGTATTAGAATGTATTGGCTCTGATGAGCCGAAGTTATTGCTTCACGAAGTCTCGCGAGACTTTGCATAATAACTTAAATTAATTTGTACTGTAAAAAAACTGTTCCCAAACTCTGGTTTGGTTCCAAGGTATCATTTGGAACTGAACCTGAGTTCGGGAAATGTTTTTTTACAGTACAAATTAATTTATGAAGTTATTGCGCAAAGTCTCACGAGACTTCGCTAAGCAATAACTTCGGCTCATCGAATACAATACATTCTAATACTGTACGGAGCTCCTGCTCAGTACAGTATTAGGGCTCTTTCACACTAGCGTTTTTGCTTTCTGTCCTAGAGTTCCGTCCTCGGGGTTCTAGGACGGAAAGATACTGATCAGGATTATCCTAATGCATCCTGAATGGAGAGCATTCCGTTCAGGATGCATCAGGATGTCTTCCGTTCAGTATGTGAACGTTTTTTTTGGACGTGATCCATGGGCATGGGGTGCTCTGGCGTCATTCAGGAGCGCCCCGGGAGCCGCACGGACTGTGAGTATACCGCTCCCCACTACTCCCACTACTTTAATAGCGTCCTAGCTGGCATAGTAACCCGAAAGCATTAGAAGACTGATCAGGATCCTGATCAGTCTTCTAATGCTTTCAGGCGACTTGCGTTCTGATGGATCCCGCCGGATCCTCAGAACGCAAGTGTGAAAGAGGCCTCAGAACAAAGTTTTATGCAAATCGACTTCGGATGTTTCATCCAAAGTCGATTTGGTTATCCCTCGTTACAATGGATCCCATATGGAACGTCATTAATTTTCTTTTACGGATCAGCAATTTGCGGACCGCAGAACACATACGGTCGTGTGAATGTAGCCTTAAGGGTGTAGTAGGCTGGAGTCTGCCGCTGTACATTACTGACTTGTCACCATCATCCTAGGATTCCCCTATGCACAAAGCCCTCTTTTGGGTGGCTATGGCAGTACTGCAGCTGGATGAAGTTAATTTGTATTCGGCGGGTACAGCTCTTCTGGAACAAAACCTGCACACATTAGACAGCCTTCGAGTATTTAATGACAAGGTAAGCAAACTGCCATCACGTGTGTATAACCGACATGGTGAACTGCTTAGGCATGCTCACATTTGGTATGAAAGCATCGTCAGATCTCAGTAATACTCATGGCCATGATTTATCATACCTTCACTCCAGAATTCTGGCATCAAAAAGTCCCAAAATAGGGCATTTGCGACTTTTCACACTCATTTGCGCATAATTTTGCGACTTTTTTACATGTGTACACAACTCACTACAGTTTTGTAAAAATGGGCGTGGTTAGTCATGTTAATGAGTTTCACTCCAGATTTATCATTGGGACTTTTTAAAAAAGTCGCAAAAAAGTCCCAATTTCACTCCAGTGAGGACCATGCTTATCTTATGCGACTTTTTAATAGAACATGCGACTTTCTTTGTAAATATGTGCGACTTTTGTAAAGCCGTTTACTGAAGGATGAACTGCTGCCATCAAACCACATTTATCACAGTATTAAAGGACCATTAATAAATCTGACTGAGCCAAAAGTGACTTTGGACCCATGTGAAATTGGAGTAAGATGGAAGTGTAATGATAAATCTGGCCCCATGTCTTTATTTAATTGATAATTGATTCTGGGCAAATACAGACAAAATATTAGAGCGGTAAGACTATACTCACGTGTCAGGGATCTATCAGGAATTCCATACTTGAATTTCAAGAATAGCACTGTATGCTTTATTATTTACAGTCAGAACGACTGAACCCTGATAGACCGCATCACCCGATCGCACGATCATCCAATTACTGACCCGGCACAATGTTTTGGCTTCTGTTATGTACTGAAGCCATGGTACAAATGTTAACAGGGCTAAAGCCTCTTAATCCCAGCCGAGCTTTCCTGTGGAAATACTGTATGTGTGTGTTAAATGTTTGTGGATGATCAGTATTCTCAAGAAAAGCCGACCATGGTGCCTGCACGGCCATAACCACCTGACTTGTATGTGAGATCTTTCCTTCCAGAGCATCTGAATGTTACCTTTTATATTAACGTTCACCACGTCTTTTGTAGAAGTGATTTGCACACAAAATAGGACATAGTTATAATATGGAGGGAGGCATATGACTGACTAGTAAATATAATGGAATGCTGCTTCTTCTGTTTGCCAGAGTCCAGAAGAAGTCTTTATGGAAATCCGCAATCCTCTAGAGGAATGGCATTGTAAACAAATGGATCATTTTGTTGGCCTCAATTTCAACTCTAACTTTAACTTTGCACTAGTTGGGCACTTGCTAAAAGGTACGTAGATTAAGAGTGATGTATTTTATGATGTATTCAGAGTATTTCATGTAGTTAATACCAATGCAAAGTCTTACACGCTCTGTCATAATGGTTTTATGTGATTTTTCTTAAGTTTTGTTAAAGGATTATTCCCCTCTTTATAAAGGGATGGCATTTTCTAGGATGTGCCCTTAAGATGCCGGAGTTTTTTTCGTTTTTGCGTTTTCATTTTTCTTCCCTATTTTCCGTGAGCAATAAGTTTTTTATATTTCCGGTCACATAGCTGTATGAGGACTTATTTTTTGTGGGACAAGTTTTACTTTCTAATGCCACCATTAATTATGACATAAAATGTAGTGGAAAGCAGTAATAAAAAATCCAAATGGGGTGGAATTGGGAAAACGCAATTCCTCCGCCGTTTTACGGGTTTTGTTCCCACACCGTTTCGTTTACGGCAAAACTGACCCATGCCCTTCATTCTCTGGGTAAGTACAATTACAACAAAACCCCATATGTATAGGTTTTTTAGTGTAAAAATAAATTTAAAGTTTGATACATTTTTTTTTTTGCATCACCATATTCTGACCCCCATAACTTTTTTATTCTTCTGTCTACTGAGCTGTTTAGGGGCTCATTTTTTGCGGACCAATCTGTAGTTTTTTTATTGATACCATTTTGGAGTGTATGTGACCTTTTGATCACATTTTATAACTTTTTTTGGGGTAAGAGAAGCAATGAAAAAATGGCAAATCTGCCATTTTGACTCTGTTTTGCTATTACGCCATTCGACGCATTAGAATTTTTTTTTTCTATTTTAATAGTATGAGCGTTTGCGGTCGCGATGAAACCCATGATGTTTATATTCATTGTTATTTAGGTATTTATTTTTCAATTATACGGAAATGGTGATTTAAACTTTTATATATTTTTTTATATATTTTTAAACTTTTTTAAAAAAATCTTTTTTTGTGATTTTTTAGCTCATATATGAGCCTTCAAATGATGTTTTTTAATTTTTCATTTTATCAGGGATTTTTAAGATGCCATTTAAAACCATTTTGCTCATTTCTTAATATGGTCTGCCATCTGGTGGCCAAAATAAGAATTGCAGCATGATCACTTTCAGCCTCATCAGCTAGGCTGAAAGTGTTCAGCGCAAGTACCGATGCCCCATTTGGCCACACGGGGCATCGGTAGGAAGCCCGGTAGTGCGAGCTTCTGGGTTTTTGCGCATTTAGATGCCGTGATCTCACTTGGTCACAGAAAATAAAGCATTTAAATACCGGTCACGGTAAATAGCCGCAGGTCTTTGTTGTTTGAAACAGCAGAGATCTGCCGGCAATGGTGCCCGCTGCACGTGCGAGCGAGCACCATGTTTACACATAGATGGTGCTGGTAGCGAACGGGTTAAAGGGAACCTCCTAAATGCATGTGAACCCGCCAGCAGTACTTCTGAGATCGTGCAGTAAAACAGAGGGCACAGCGCATGCGCGAGACTTGGGGAAGTGAAGCCGAATTGTGAGCTTTCACTCAAAGGCAAGAGGGGGCACGGTTACCTTTACTTGAAGCAAGGAGGGATGCCGCTGCTCCCTTCACTTCAAGCTGACATGCAAAACAGCGGAGGATAAAAGATCGTTTTCTGACCTTATGCAGCATCGGACTGAAGGATAAAAAATATGATTAGGATCACACTGCGGGCCACTCTGAGGTACTGCTGGTGGGCTTACATGCATTTTGGAGGTGAGAGGTTCCCTTTAAGCCACATGATAGCTTTTCAGCAGGAAATGAATAGCTTCCTTATTAAACAGTTACTCTCAGCACAGACCTATTATAGTGTTCAGATTTTACCTGTTGCTCAGCTGCAGCCCTGGCCACTATGCATGAATAGAAATGTTAGAACTCTACATAAAGATATATGTTAGAGGAGTATTCCAGCCTGAAGCATTTATCACCTATCTTCTGTATAGGCGATAAATTCTAGGTCAGACCCCCACCGATCGCCAGTGCCATAGAATTTGATTGGAGTGTGTATCCTGGCTGCATCTCCATTCAGACTCCTTATAGCCACGGTCTTGTGGCTAAGGGGAGTTAGATATCGGAGTCCCATATGCTGGTAATCGATGGGTGTCACAGCAATCTGGCGTTTATCACTTATTTAGTGAACAATTGATAAATGACTCAGGCTGGAATAGCCCTTTAAGACCGTCTTAAAAATGGTTCTAAACAAATGACTTTCCTTAGGCTATCGACATCCTTCCCCTACTGCTGTGGCAAGGACAGTACGGATTCTTCACACTCTGCTTGCACTCGTGAACAAACACAGGAATTGTGATAAGTTTGAAGTAAACACTCAGAGTGTTGCTTATTTAGCAGGTAAGAAGTCTGTCTTGCTATTTTACCTACTAAATGGTGCTGTCCACTTATTTTGATTTGTGGCTTGTTTAGCTCCTTAAGTACGGAGTCGTATAGTCTCTGCGCTGCCACATTGTGTTGGACACACTCCATATGTACGGAGATATTTTCAGTGCTTCTGAGGAGAACATGCCCATACATACTGAAACCAAAGGAGCATGCTACCATCTTATGTCAGGTTCATAAAAAAATCTGAAATGAAATCAGAAAAATTCCTTTAGTCTCAGCGCGGATGAGGGCTCCTGAAAATGCTACAGCAAATCTATCTTTTATTTTTGTCTCATTTACCCATCAGGGATTTTTAAAATGCCCTTTAAACTCGATTTTGCTCATTTCTTATCCTGGCCTGGCCAAAATAAGAATTGCAGCCTGAACACTTTCAGCCTCATCCGTGAGGCTGCTGATAAGCTTGCAATGGTATATTTTTCTTTAACTATACTATCTCGGGGGGGTGGCCTGACTGGGGATGTGAGCAGACGTGCAGTGCTGAGCTCCCGGCTGAATATCCTGTAATCCATTCTTCCCCCTGTCCATCTGGGGCTATAAAGGCTCACCGAAACGACTGAGGGCTTCCCTAGAGATCCTGCTGCTGTACCACTCCGCTATGCGTCGTCAAAAAGCCAAAGAGAAGGAAGGAAAGGTCGGTGAAAGCGCTACATCAGCAAGGCAAGATGGCGCCGGACAGCCTGTGAAGCTGCTGGATGTGGCAGCACGGCTGGAAAAGTTTGCTCACACCACTGAGTTGGTTTATTCTGCGCCGGCCCTGAGTACATGCGCTGCTGAGGTTAAGCGGAATTCTCCTGTGCCTCCATCGCAAACCGACAACATTTCAGAGGACTCTGAGGTCAGTGATCTTAATGGCAAGATGGCCACCGCTGCTCTTGAGCCTACAATTAAAGATGTCTTTTCAGCGGTGCTACAATGCAATAATGCAATTACTGCGCTTACTACCAATGTGGGTGGCCTGAAAGAAGACATAGGGCTACTGAGGCAAGACATGAGGCAAGTCAAGGAGCGTATGACTGTAATGGAGGGTCGCATAAGTGAGTTGGAAGACCAAATGCCGCCAGTTAAAAGGGACATGCAGCGGGTGATTCACAATGTCACCATGCTTATCTCCAAAACTGATGACCTGGAAAACAGGCTGCGGCGAAATAATGTGCGTATGATTGGTGTGCCAGAACGTGCCGAAGGTGCAGATGCTGTTACATTTGTGGAAAAGTGGCTGACAGACAAAATAGGAAAATAGAAGCTGTCTCCTTTGTTCGCTGTGGAACGGGCGCACAGGGTGCCGTTTCGCCCCCCACCACCAGGGGCACCGCCGCGGCCTTTGCTGCTCAGAGTCCTCCATTTTCGTGATCGGGACGCCATTTTGAGAGGAGCAAGAGACTGCACCGATTTAACTATTGATGGGAACCGAATCTCTTTGTTTCCTGATTTCTCGCCCGACGTCCAAAAGAAGCGTGCACGTTTTATTGATGTTAAACGCAGACTGCGGCTGTTACAACTTCCATATTTTATGTTATATCCTGCAAAGCTGCGAGTAGTGGCGAAAGATAAAACGCACTTGTTTGAGGATCCGGGTGTGGCGTGTCAGTGGCTGGACTCCACTGAGGCTGAGCTAAAGGAGGGCACTTGATCTGCTGTTTGCTACAAGCTATTGTGCTGTCACCATTTACCGTTTGTTTATATGAACAGTTGATAAGTGCGGGGTCCCGTTGTTGTTTAGACTCCTGCTAATGATAATGTGGGGGCAGGCTGAGTGTTTGAGTCTCTGATCTGTTCGGTATCAGGGACAACGTTTATTAGCATTTGCACTATGCCTTTCTTCTTATTTAGGAATGTCATATTCCAAGGGGGAGGTCAGATATATGCTAGCATAGCCGGGGTGATTTGCCACTTGTTAGCTCTTACTTGACGTTCCCCTATTTGCTCGTATTCCCCAAGTTCAGGAAATTAATTTCCCCAGGGTTTCACGTGTTTGTGGAATGTCTTTATTTGTTATGTACGGGTTGGGAAGGGGGGGGGGGGGAAGGGACTGTGAGACCTTATCGACTAGACATCAGGGGTTATATGTGTATGACCAGGGCAAGGCTGCCTGCAGACCTGTACTGTTATGGTTTAAAAACATAAATGGGTACCCTTAGAATAATTGCCTGGAATGTGAGGGGGCTAAACCAACCTGCTAAGCGTAATGCCGTCTTTTATGCCCTACAAACATATCAGCCGGCAATTCTGTGCCTCTCAGAAACACATTTAACCTCTGAGAGAACACACCTTATTCATAAAGCCTGGGTGGCGCAGAAGTTTCACTCTTCTTATTCCACGCAATCAAGGGGGGTGAGTGTGCTGGTGCATAGGAATCTCCCCTTTATATCCAGGGAGGTACATGTGGATGGAGAGGGTCGGTTTGTATGTATTGACTGCTCTGTGTTTCATTATCGAATGATACTAGTAGCTGTTTATATACCTCCCCCATATTCTTGTGCAGTTCTCAAAAAAGTATTATCCTTTACTTCCAAATTTCCAGATCTGCCAGTTCTCATAATTGGTGATTTTAATATGTTTTTGGACAAATCCCTAGATAAATTCCAGACTGGTAGTGAGGCCTCTGGCCCGTCTTTCTCCTCATTAGCCAAGTTGCTCTCTGAAGTTGATTTGTATGATTTATGGAGGTCCAGAAACCCTGGGGTGAAGCAATACTCCTGCTACTCGTCATCACATAACTCGCTTTCTAGGATAGACCTTGCCGTGGGATCTAAGGGAATGCTAGATAAGGTTCAAGATGTTAGATACTTACCTCGTAGCATCTCTGACCACTCCCCGTTATTGGTAGTATTGCAGCTAGGGAGAGAGTTATTGGGTCTGAGACAATCGTGGCGACTGAACCCTTTTTGGATCCAGCTAGTTGATACTGGCACTGTGGTATCCACCGCTTTGAAAGATTTTTTCACCAATAATGAGGGTTCAGCTAGCCACTCCATTGTATGGGACACAATGAAGGCTTATATTAGGGGGATATACATTAAACGGATTAGTTCCCATAAAACCAGAAGCAGGGCATTCATGGCAGATCTATCAGATAGAGTTCAGATTGCGGAAGCTAAATATATCTCTGATCCCACCCTGGAAAATTCCTCGCGCTGGATGGAGGCGCAAAATCTGCTGAAGGAGCATTTGACTAGTAGAGCTGAGGACAAACAATTTTTTAAGACTCAACACTATTTTATGGAAGGGGAATGTACGGGTCACCTACTAGCTACCATTATCAAAACCCAATCGGGTCCATCTTGTCTATTGGGAATCACTAATAAGATTGGTGTACAGGTGTCAGGAGATGATAACATAATGAATGTGTTTCATGAGCACTATGCGGATGTCTATAAGTCCAGACTGGGGATTGACTGTAAAGACAGAGACCAATATCTGCAGAAAATCCAGATGCCCAGCTTGTCTGGTGATCAGAAGCTAGTGCTTGATGGGGACATTCAATTGGATGAGATGGTCTTGGCAGTGCAGTCACTTCCTAACGGAAAGGCACCTGGGGGAGATGGTTTGCCTGGGGAATTCTATAAAAAACATCAGGAAGTTTTGCTCCCACATCTCCTCCGGGTGTTTAATGAATCTTATAGGACTGGTATTTTACCTAGCTCTATGAGGGAAGCAGTGGTGGTGGTGATCCCCAAACCAGATAAAGATCCCAATATGGTAGATTCTTATAGGCCCATTTCACTCTTAACAGTCGATATAAAAGTGTTGGCCAAGGTACTTGCTAATAGGTTGTTGAATGTTATTTCCCACATCATACATGAAGATCAGTGCGGGTTTATGCCAGGAAAGTCCACGTCATTAAACCTCAGGCGTTTGTTCCTCAATATTCAGATGAAGGGTGCAGAATGGGAGGTGGGATGCCCTGCAGTGGTCTCTTTAGACGCTGCAAAGGCATTTGACAGTGTTGAATGGGAATACCTATGGGCGGTTATGTCGAAACTAGGATTCGGCCCTAAATATATTAAGTGGGTACAATTGCTATATAGTGAACCGAGAGCTAGGCTGCGAATAAATGGTAAGCTATCCCCAATGATGACACTGGAGAGGGGTACCAGGCAGGGGTGCCCTTTGTCACCCCTACTGTTTGCCATTGCTATCGAGCCCCTGGCGTGTATTCTGCGCTCTACGCCACTGATTCGGGGTTTGGGAAGAGGGACGGTGGAAGAAAGAGTATCGCTTTATGCAGACGATATGTTACTGTATGTGGGTGATTTGGCATCATCAATAGATCCCATTATATCGTTGATCTCAGACTTTGGACAACAGTCTGGTCTACTGATCAATTGGACTAAGTCTGTTATTCTTCCGCTGTCCCCTCTTCCGGAATCTCTCTGTCTTGAGCATGTTAATCTAAAAGTGGTTTCCTCCTTTAAATATCTTGGAGTTATTATCTCAGTTCAGCCTCGGTCTTATGTAGTGAATAACCTAGTGCCATTACTGAATAGATTCACACAGAAAGCGGTCACCTGGCATAAGCTTCCATTGTCAATGATAGGTAGAGGTAATCTTCTCAAGATGGTATGGATGCCGCAATTGCTTTACATCTTACATAACTCACCTGTGTGGATTCCCATGCATTATTATTATAAGATACAGAGAATATTTAGGTCCTTATTATGGAAAAATAAACATAGTAGAATTCGATATGAAACATTACAGCGCGGTAAGGAAGCGGGGGGATTGGCATTACCTAACCCTCTCATGTACTTCTTAGCAGCTCAGTTGCAACACTTTAAGGGTTGGGGGTCCCTGAGAGAAATGGGAAGATGTGGAGCGTTGGTGCAGTGGGCGGCGGGGGTGTGCCAGCCTATTTCAATTATGGAAAAGAATCTACCTGAATCTTTTAAATCCCTCCCAGTGGTAGGATTAATGAGGAAGGTCTGGGGAAAAGTTAGGGAAATTCTGGGCGTTCAGGAATTATTGGACCTGTCTCCTGCTTGGAATAACCCTCATTTAATGGAATTGTCCAAACTGCAGGGTTTTACTGATTGGGAGCGTAAAGGACTGTGGAATTTAGGCCAACTATATTCACAAGGTATCCTAAAACAATTTGCTCAACTCTGCACTGAATATGGTCTTGAGTCTACCCTCTTTTATAAATACCTCCAGTTAAGGCATGCTATTAACTCGCAGGACAAAGTGCGCCCCCTACAATTTGGCTCACATCTTATACTTAAAAAACTGATGGAGCCGGGTCCTGCAAAAGGAGCTATTTCGGAGGTTTATGATGCTTTGCAATATGAACAGCTGAAAAATGTCCGCTCACTGTTAAGTCGAAGTGGGAGAGGGATGTAGGCCCCATCTCAGACAGCCAATGGGAGGAAGTCCTCGCGCGGATTCCTACTCTAACCCTTAGTGAAGCGGCTAAATTGTCCCAACTCTATATGATACATAGGGTATATAGGACTCCAATATTCTTATGGAAGGTGGGGTATAGATCTGACTCAAAGTGCCCGAAATGTGGGGAAGAAGGAGCTGGGCTGTTTCATATGATGTGGAGTTGCAGTGCGCTACAGGGCTATTGGACAGACATAATTGCTTTATTAAACAAAATTTATAGCGCTACTTATAAACTGGATCCTAGGTTCTGCTTGCTTGGTATGCTGGACTCGGATGATTTGCCATCAACTGCTATAATTGGCATTAATAGGATCCTATATCAGGCACGCAAAACTCTAGCTGCTAAATGGATACAGCCGCTTCCCCAAGTATGTCGGAATTCATTGGCAGAATGAATATAGTTATAAGGTTAGAAAGAGGAGTATACATGAAGCGCAATTGCATGTCTAAATTTGACGCCGTCTGGGGCCCTTGGATCGATAGATCTGGAGTCTGTAGTACATGGTTAAGTCTGCAAAGTAGTTTGAGGATTCTCTCAAGTTAACTTGGGTGGAGCTGCTTGTATTTATCTGAGCCCAATGGGTTGAAGCTCTGTTTTGTGCAGGTGGTGTTATGGTCTGCTGCTAAACCTAGGAAGTCTTATACAGGTTCTTGCCTACATACTCAAGATAAGGTCTCACAGTGGATGGGGGGAGTTTGGTTGTCGGGTTCCTTGTGGTAAGGATCCTGTTTTTGGTTTACTTTGTCTTGTAAAATGTATATTTTTGCATTATCTTGAACATATTCTATGAGACAAGTATTTTGTAGAATGATACTGTTTATTTTTGCAAAATAATAAGAAAAATATATCTGATTAAAAAAAACTATACTATCTCATTGAGACCAGAGTCCTAGTTTACTGATCATCGGTGATCCGTGAATTGGGACCCCCATTCATTGCCAGAATAAAGCGATGTTCTGCTTATACCTCCCTCAGTTTGTAAATTAGATGCATGTCTTTAAGATGGACTAAAAGTGCTCCCAGTGAAGTCAGTGGGGCTTAAAGTTGTCCTTTCACCACTCCTAACATGCCTGTTTTAATAGCTTCATACATTCTGAATGAATTGCTAGAAGTCTTCAGTAAGGGTACAGTATCCCTGCGCAGTCTGAAAATGGCAGCCCTGATTGGATAGAGTGAGTCTGTGCAGGGACACCCCTCCTCCAAATGGTTACCACCCCTCTGTACCCATACTTACGACTGCTAGCAATTCATTTATAACTTTTAGCAGGAATAATAAAGGAATGGCACCACATAGAGCCATACGAATAGATGCTCCAGAATTGTTATTACATGGGGAATGCATGAAGCTTAAAACAGGCATGTCAGGAGAGGGGACAGGTCCTCTTTAAGCTGCATTCTTTTTAGTTCTCTTCACATGTCGTAGGTGCTTCATTCCTTGTACGTTCTTATAACACTCAATGCATGTGATTGGGGTTTAACAAAACCTACAGTAATTTACTTTTTGCAGTCTTTCAAATCTGAAGCATGCCAGAATCTGTAAAATCAACTTGTTAACACTTGTGAAAATTTTTAGAAAAATTGTAAAAGCTAATAATGAAATGGCATGTGAATTTTTATTATACTTTTCCCTTTAAGGGCATGTTCTAATGATATATTCTTGGTTATTTGTAGCTTTGCTTACTGTGTCTGAAGAGGTCAGGAGTCGCTGCAGTTTGAAACACAGAAAATCACTGCTGCTGACAGATCTTTCAATGGAAAATGTTCCTATGGATACATATCCGATGCACCACAGTGACCCCACTTGCAGGTTGTTGTACTATCTATATTTTTTGTTGGTCATCAGTACTATACAATGAAGTTGCGATAACTCTTCATAAGTAAATTATAATCTGAAAATAACATTGTTTACCTCTGGTTTTAGATTAAAGGAGTTTTCCGGAATTTTAATATTTATGACCTATTCTTAGGATAGGTCATCAATATCAGATTGGTGGGGTCCGGCACCCCCACCGATCAGCTCTTTGAAGAGAAGGCTGTCCTTGTGCGAGCGCTGCCTACCCTTCTTTGTTTGTTTATCCGCTCACTGTCGATATTGCAGCCACGAGCAGGTGTAATTACAAGCCGTCCCATTCACTTCAATGGGACAGCTCCTTGCTATTCAAGCATATAGTTTCTTCCTACTGTAAAACATATCTGTGAAACTGCTGTTTGCTGAGCAGCAGATCAGACAAGTGGTTAAAGCGTGTCTTTCAGTAAATAGGTGTAATTAGTAAAAATGAATGAATAAAAATATACAGTATTTTTCACTTTATAAGATGCATCTGATGATAAAGCACAACAGGTTTTAGAGGTGGAAAATAGGAAAAAAATATTTTTCATCATACCTCCGATAAGAACCCCAAATTAGACCCCCAGTCTTCATCAGACTTCAGGTTAGACCACCATTCATCATGAAACTTCAGTTCAGACCACATATCAAACCTCCGATCATGCCCTTATATCAAACCACCATCAGAGCTCAGATCAAAACCTCAGATGAGACCCCCATCAGAGCTCAGATGAGAGCCCCATCAGAGCTCAGATGAGACCCCCATCAGAGCTCAGATGAGACCCCCATCAGAGCTCAGATGAGACCCCCATCAGAGCTCAGATGAGACCCCCATCAGAGCTCAGATGAGACCCCCATCAGAGCTCAGATGAGACCCCCATCAGAGCTCAGATGAGACCCCATCAGAGCTCAGATGAGACCCCATCAGAGCTCAGATGAGACCCCATCAGAGCTCAGATGAGACCCCCATCAGAGCTCAGATGAGACCCCCATCAGAGCTCAGATGAGACCCCCATCAGAGCTCAGATGAGACCCCCATCAGAGCTCAGATGAGACCCCCATCAGAGCTCAGATGAGACCCCATCAAAGCTCAGATCACACCCCCATCAGAGCTCAGATCACACCCCCATCAGAGCTCAGATCACACCCCCATCAGAGCTCAGATCACACCCCCATCAGAGCTCAGATCACACCCCCATCAGAGCTCAGATCACACCCCCATCAGAGCTCAGATCACACCCCATCAGAGCTCAGATCACACCCCCATCAGAGCTCAGATCACACCCCCATCAGAGCTCAGATCACACCCCCATCAGAGCTCAGATCACACCCCCATCAGAGCTCAGATCACACCCCCATCAGAGCTCAGATCACACCCCCATCAGAGCTCAGATCACACCCCATCAGAGCTCAGATCACACCCCCATCAGAGCTCAGATCACACCCCCATCAGAGCTCAGATCACACCCCCATCAGAGCTCAGATCCACCCCCATCAGAGCTCAGATCACACCCCCATCAGAGCTCAGATCACACCCCCATCAGAGCTCAGATCACACCCCCATCAGAGCTCAGATCACACCCCCATCAGAGCTCAGATCACACCCCCATCAGAGCTCAAATAAAATAGATAAATGACCTTACTTCTGCTCTGCCACCACTCTACAGATCCGGCAGTCTCTCCTGTACTCACCACTCCCTGGTCTTCTCCAGGCCCGCTGAACTGGGACCTTATAATGAAAGCACTCACTAGTATCTGCTTTGTAAGATGCACTGCCATTTGGGGCAAATGTCTTATAAAGCAAAAATATGGTGTGTATTATGACATTTACTTTTAATACATTCATGATGGGGAGATTTATTTAGAAATGCAAATCACACCTGAGATATTAGCATAATAATTTCTGTCACCTACTATATATTTTTAATTCCACAGAACACTGAAGGAAAATCAACCGTGGTCATCCCCAAAAGGGTCTGGAATGCACCTAGCTGCAAGCTATCCCACTGTTGGGCAGGTTAGCCCACGGACCAGGAAGTCTATGAGTCTAGACATGGGGCAACCATCACAAGCAAACACTAAAAAACTGCTAGGTAGGTCGGCTACTAGTGTTTCTACTGTTTTATCTGGTTGGGTGGTGCACATTTGTTATATTGAATGTCAGTGTTCAAAAAACAATCCAGTTTTACTTTAGATTCAGCTATGCTCCATGTTCTAGGTACAAGAAAAAGCTTTGACCATTTAATATCTGACACTAAGGCTCCTAAGAGGCAGGAGATTGAATCTGGCATCACTACACCTCCGAAAATGAGGAGAGTAGCAGAGAACGATTATGACATTGGTGAGTATCCTATGTACTGAAAATAGTCAAACTGCAAAATAAAATCTGTACACTCACACCCTACACATCTCTCAGTATTGGTATTGCTGATTTTGTTTAATGCATGCATGTGGATAATTTCCTTGTCTTTGTTTGCTTGCTTTCTTAAAAAAAAGAACTTGTCACCATGAAATGCAGTGCAGTCTGCAGGCAGCATGTTATAGAGCTGGAAGAGCTGAGCAGATGGCTATACAGTTTATTGGAAAAGATTAATTAGAACTTGTAATTTATACATTACTTAAAACCACCCCTGTGTATAACCATCAGACTGACAGTTATCTCTGTATACACACTTACACAGAGAATACGATCAATCACTGATAAGCCTCCACCCCCGTGCTGCACACGGCCGTTCACTTCAATGGGGCCGCAAAAGATGCAGACAGCACTCCGTGTGCTGTCCGCATCCATTGCTCCGTTTCGTGCCCCCGCAAAAAAAATAGAGCATGTCCTATTCTTGTCCGTTATGCGGACAAGAATAGGCATCTCTATAATGGGCCACGTTCTGTTCCGCAAATTGCAGAACGGAGCGCGGAGCAGCTTCCGTGTTTTGCGGATCCGCAGTTTGCGGACCGCAAAACACCAACGGCCGTGTGCATGAGGCCTTACACAGAGAATGCTATCAAATACTGGTAACACCTCCCCTGTGTACCGCTATCAGTGACTGACAGTTATCTATTTCTACACACTTACACAGAGAATGCCATCAATCACTGATAACACCTCCCCTGTGTACAACTATCAGTGACTGACAGCTATCTATGTATACAGACTTACACAGAGAATGCTATCAATCACTGAAAACACCTCCCCTGTGTACAACTGAGATCAGAAAAAGCTGAAATTTAAGTGTATAAAATACAAATTTTACTGAATCTTTCCCTGATAAATCACTGTATATATCAATCTGCTCTGCTCCTCTTGGTTTATAACATGCGGTCTGCAGATTGCACTGCAGTTTGTGGTGACTGGTCCTCTTGTGCCACTAATAGTGAATGAGGCCTAAAATCGTCCAGGCAGTTAAGATGGCTGTCAGCCGAACTCTCCATTACCTGATGCATTACATAACAAGTCTTGGTTTTTCTTCAATTTTCAGATACACCAAGAATATCATCCCCTCAACAACATCCTCACTTGCGGAAAGTATCAGTCTCTGAGTCAAATGTGCTCTTGGATGAGGAAGTTCTTACTGATCCTAAAACCCAGGCTCTGTTGCTGACCGTGCTTGTAAGATCATGTCGTCTTTCTTTTTTTAAATAATTTGTGTTTTTTGCCTAGTGATTATATGTGTGAGCACATTTATTGAATTACCGACTTCAACAATTCCAAACTGGAGATTTATGACATACTCACAGGATATGCCATAAATGGATAAAAGGTGTGGTTCCCGCCTCTGGGATCCGATTCTATCTTAAGAACCCTATCTTGTGCCACGGGGAATGGAGAGGAGACTTGTGCTTGCACGGCTCTTTCCATTCACTGCAAACTCGGCTATTTTTGTAAGAACTATAGCAGTGAACTGAGAGAGCTCCACATGCGCGACCTTTATTTACAGCAGCTCTTGACTGGGTCCAGTTCTAGATATAGGTGCGGGTCTCTCCTCTGGGACCCTCTCCTTTCTGATATTTACATAAATGTTCAGATGGAAATATCTCTGTAGTTGCTGTATAAGGTGACTATAACCTGCACCTCCCATTCACAAAGTATAGGCTACTTTAGGGATTTTTGTGTTGTGCTGATAACTTAGACTCTGTTCAGACTGTGTTTGAGCCTTCTGTGAAGATATAAGTTGACAGGATTTCCAGGCAGATATCTCCAACACAAGGTGCTGATACGTGAGACTACCATCATTTTATAGACAATCATCTTGGCTATCTCACTCATAAATTGGACTTGCAGCTATTCAGCATATGAATAGTTATGCAGATTCTTGTCATGTAACTGTCTTGTTACTGTTTTTCTCTTTAAAATTCTAAATTTTAATTTTTATTATTTTGTCAGTATTTTGTAAATCCACCTTTTGGCATTCAACACTGCCCGAATCCTTCTGGGCATGCTCTCATTCATATTCAAGCATGTCTTGACCGAAATCTGTTCCCAGGTCTCTTCTACATGTTCCCAATGTTCATGCATACTGGTCGACTCACTTGGGTACGAATACAGCTTTTTCTTCAACCCTACCCACAACTGTTAGATTGGGTTGAGGTCTGGGGACTGGGGGGGGGGCCAAATTCAGAAACTCTAGTTCATTGTCATTGAACCATTTCTTCACCAATATCGACGTATACTTTGGGTTGTTGTCCTTCTGGAAAACTGTTGTCCTTTTCATACCCATAGTACTCGTCTTGTAGGATATTCACATATAGGTCAGCATCGAGACTAACATCAATCCTGGTCAAGTGTCCAACGCCTTTTGCTATGAAACAACCCCATATTATCAGGCTTCCTCCACTGAACTTGACAGTTCCTTCAATTTCTTGATCCGTTAGCCCCCTTTTCCCTTGTTTCTTCCAGACCCATTTGCACCTATTAGAGCCTACTGACAGTATTCTGACTTTTGTCTCATCTCTCCAAATTGCCAGTTTCCAGTCTTCTTCTGTCCACTGTTCGTACTTTTTTGCAAACTTGTGCCGATGCTTCTTATGACGATATTGAAGTCGAAGTTTCTTCACCTTTTTTCGGGCCTCCATTCCAGACTTGTGTAATGCACGTCGCATGGTGCTTGCATGGACCTCTGTGATCTCACCTCCCCTGCCATGTTTTTTGTCCCAGTACTGATAGACTTTGTGATGAGCTGACTTGTTGACTCCGATATTTTGCCTGGACGGTCACCTCTTGGCTTTGGAAAGGATGGACAGACTTAATTTCGTATTCTTCCAGCTGTCATGATGCAGTTTGGCTGAGATACCGCTATTGATGAGCTGGATGATGCGGTCTCTCTTTTCTTGGGAAATCTTCTTCATGGCTGCTCCTGGATTCGAACCCGTGACCTTTCGCTTAGGAATCAACCTAATACGACACTGCACTATTAGGGAATGTGAGCACAAGTTTTAGTTTGTAGTATACAAGAAGAAAAAGATTGTTCCACCACCAGGAGCAAAACAGTAACAATGCAGTTACATGACAAAAATCTGCATAACTAATCGTATGCTAAATAGTTGCAAGTCCAATTTACACTCCTCTAAAGAATTATTAGGAACACCTGTTTTATTTCTCATTAATGCAATTATCTAGTCAACCAATTACATGGCAGTTGCTTCAATGCATTTAGGGGTGTGGTCCTGGTCAAGACAATCTCCTGAACTCCAAACTGAATGTCAGAATGGGAAAGAAAGGTGATTTAAGCAATTTTGAGCGTGGCATGGTTGTTGGTGCCAGACGGGCCGGTCTGAGTATTTCACAATCTGCTCAGTTACTGGGATTTTCAGGCACAACCATTTCTAGGGTTTACAGAAAATGGTGTGAAAAGGGAAAAACATCCAGTATGCGGCAGTCCTGTGGGTGAAAATGCCTTGTGGATGCTAAAGGTCAGAGGAGAATGGGCCGACTGATTCAAGCTGATAGAAGAGCAACGTTGACTGAAATAACCACTCGTTACAACCAAGGTATGCAACAAAGCATTTGTGAAGCCACAACACGCACAACCTTGAGGCGGATGGGCTACAACAGCAGAAGACCCCACCGGGTACCACTCATCTCCACTACAAATAGGAAAAAGAGGCTACAATTTGCACGAGCTCACCAAAATTGGACTGTGGAAGACTGGAAAAATGTTGCCTGGTCTGATGAGTCTCGTTTTCTGTTGAGACATTCAAATGGTAGAGTTTGAATTTGGCGTAAACAGAATGAGAACATGTATCCATCATGCCTTGTTACCACTGTGCAGGCTGGTGGTGGTGGTGTAATGGTGTGGGGGATGTTTTCTGGGCACACTTTAGGCCCCTTAGTGCCAATTGGCCATCGTTTAAATGCCACGGGCTACCTGAGCATTGTTTCTGACCATGTCCATCCCTTCATGACCACCATGTACCCATCCTCTGATGGCTACTTCCAGCAGGATAATGCACCATGTCACAAAGCGCGAATTATTTTAAATTGGTTTCTTGAACATGACAATGTGTTCACTGTACTAAAATGGCCCCCACAGTCACCAGATCTCAACCCAATAGAGCATCATTGGGATGTGGTGGAACGGGAGCTTCGTGCCCTGGATGTGCATCCCTCAAATCTCCATCAACTGCAAGATGCTATCCTATCAATATGGGCCAACATTTCTAAAGAATGCTATCAGCACCTTGTGGAATCAATGCCACGTAGAATTAAGGCAGTTCTGAAGGCAAAAGAGGGTCCAACACCGTATTAGGCTACATTCACACGACCGTATGAATGGCTCCGCATCCGTTCCGCAATTTTGCGGAACGGGTGCAGACCCATTCATTTCAATGGGGCCGCAAAAGATGCGGACAGCACACAGTGTGCTGTCCGCATCCGTAGATCCAATCCGCGGCCCCGCAAAAAAGATAGAGCATGTGATCGCGGACAAGTATAGGCATTTCTATCATAGGGCCAGCTACATTCACACGGCCGGTATCTGTGTTTTGCGGGTCCGCAATTTGCAGACTGCAAAACCCGTACAGTCGTGTGAATGTAGCCTTAGTATGGTGTTCCTAATAATTCTTTAGGTGAGTGTATGAATGAGATAGTCAAGATGATTGTCTATAAAATGATGGTAGTCTCACGTTCAAAGCTGTAGGGTATGGTGAGATATGGAGCCTGAAAGTCAAAAGTTCAAAACATTGTTACCCTTTTATGCTAATAAAAAGTATACTGATGTGTACCAGCCAAATAGAGACCAAAACAGCAGACCTTTTTCCCCATAGGTTAATGGGTGGCCTGTGGCTACATTCAGTGTATGAATTGGAAGCAAAACATGATGTGAACTTAGCCTTGTTTCTCTGCCTATGCATCACTCCACTCCTTTCACACAACAATAGTGCCTTTGGTTTTGCTTATATCTGATGTTTTGGAGCTGCTTTGTGCATATTGCTGATGTTACTGTAGTAATCGAGACATGAATCATGCGTTCTGATTTAGGCTTTGTTTTTCAGGCTACACTTGTGAAATACACTACAGATGAGTTTGATCAGCGTATCCTGTATGAATACTTAGCTGAAGCCAGTGTGGTCTTCCCTAAAGTGTTTCCTGTGGTGTAAGTATCTCCCAATTTAATGATGATCTCAATTGTGCAAACATGTAAAAAAAATTGTCATCAAACTCACATCTCGAGCAGCGAGGGGCATATACCATCTACTGAAGAGGCTACCCCCCCCCCCCTCCTGCTTAATTGACAGGGTTGAGCATCATAAATGGGCCTGTCAATCTCACGTCTGCGGCGTTGCTTATAGTAGTGAAGAGGCTCTGCTGCTGGAACAGCGCGGGTGCCAACTGTGCATGCGTCGCTACACTTCCAGTGTGAATAATATAATTATTATTCACATGGCACAACATATATGATTATGCCATGCTATTTATGGGCCCTTTTTTTGCTACTTCTTCAGAGACCACCTCAGCTTATTCTGCGTGGATTTATAGGCATTAAGTCCTTGGGCAAAAAAAAAGGTTAACGATTGTCCACTATGTTGAATTTGTTTTGACTGTAAGGCCCTCTTTCAGACAAGTGTGTTCGGCCCAGGAAAAACACACCATGTGATGGCCACATTTCCCAGACCCAACACTACTCCTCTGACCCACAACTCGCAGTATCATAATGATTTATGATGCTGTCAGTTCCTGCTTGGTCTACTGTATTTTACTCACTGCATTATGTGTGTATAGCACAATAGACCCGCAGTCAAGCAGGAAATATGACCATCACAAGGAGCATGTTTCCCAGACTGAACACCCTTGTGTGAAAGAGGCCTATGGCTGGGTTTACCCATTCATGTTTTTCTAAGCAGTTTTTTAAGCCAAAGCCTGGAAGAGGATAAGACTCCATACCTTTTATGTAGGTCCTCTATTTATGATCTACTCTTGGCTTTGGCTTCAAAAACTGCACCAAAAACCTAAACATGTAAACCCAGCCTAAATGTTCTCATTTTTTTTTCTTTATTTCAGACACAACTTATTAGACTCTAAGATCAACACCCTTCTGTCTTTGTGTCAAGACCCAAATTTATTAAATCCTATACATGGAATTGTACAAAGTGTGGTGTACCATGAAGAATCTCCTCCACAGTATCAACCATCTTACCTGCAAAGTAAGCTTAGTGTCTTGGAGTCATTATCCCAGTGCTGGAATAGAGCAGTTCTTCATTATGACAAAGAAGCCATGGGTTGCTATCAGCAGCTTTAAGCCTCTTTCACACGAATGATACGGATTGGCTCAGCATGGGTTCAGGGTGCGTTCAGTGAAACTCGCACCATTTTGAAAGCAAGTTCAGTCAGAATATAGAACATGCTGCATTTTTTACGCCACGCAGAACTGATGCATGAAAAAAACACGCTCGTGTACACGGACCCATTAAAATAAATGAGTCAGGATTCTGTGCAGGTGCTATGTGTTCACGTCATGCGATGCACCCGTGCGGAAAACTCACGGGCCTAAGAAATCTAATCCACAGGCTGCGTACAAAAAACGCAGTGTAAATTGAACTGCGGTACGGATTTCAAATCTGCAACGGCTGCAGACTTTTATTCTACAATTTCTGGTACATTTAGGGGTTGAACCTGAACATGCCCACATTGTCACCCAGGCACAATTTCATGAAATGCTCCGATGCTCTCCTTTGCCCTGAGATGGATCGTTTAGGGCAAGGGCTTTTTTGTTTATAATAACACACTGCTGGGTGGAGGCTTCCCGGTGACCTCAGCGGCTCTGATGGGTGGGCTCAAACTAGCACAGCAGCCCCTTCAAGGAGCTGACTAGCAGGTGTGCCGGGAGTTAAAATTGATGACCTATCATTATCCCGAAAATCGAAATACTGCTTTAAACTTGGTTTCCACCAGGCATGCACGATGCAGCAGACACCCTGCCCAACTGGGGCTGTCAATGGCTGCACAAATTTGCAGGTTAACAGTTATTTCCTTCAGAATTGCACACCGATAGGCTGCTACGACAGCTAGGGTGTTAGTCATATCATGGTAAACCAGCATTTCCGTCTTCAGGTTTATTGATGCAGTCCAAAGCCAGGAGTTAAAGTGCAAGATAGGTCATCAATATCAGAACAGTGGTAGTGTGACTCTGTGCCCCCCCCCATCAGCCATTTGAAGAGGTTATTATCTGCATGCTGTCTTATAGAGATGGTGTAGTGTGATTGTAACCGTTTACCATTCACTTTCGCTGCACCTCTTCAAATGGCTAATTGGCAGGGTGCTGGTAGTCAGACCTGAGGGTAGGTCATCAATATGACACTGCACAACCCCTTTAATTCAAAAAGAGAAAGGGGTTGGTCACTTTATAAGGATATGTCCTAAATTGCCATACAGTATACCATACTGTACCCCATCCATGGGAAGCAAAAGTGTGGCAGTCACGTGGTTTACTTATGTGACTGTTTTCTTAGTCATTCACTGTTGCACCTTCATCTGCGCAGGTGCTGTGGAGTGTCGGACACCTACCAATCAACTAGTGATGGCCTATGCCAAGGATAGGCTATCACTTAGTAAAGCCTGGACAACCCCTTTAATAGGTTAGACTTTTTACAGGGCAGATACCTATAGGTGGCACCAGAAAGAGTTTAGTTTGCATGCTTTTTCCAGAGGAACATTGCACATCAGACTTCCTACACCAGTTGGATCTCCACACGGAGAATCAGTACCTTCCAAGGTCCAGTACCTTCCAAGAACGCTTGTGTTTTGTTGTCTCGCTGTGTGTAATTTTCGCCAGCAGTGATTTCTCTATATTTTCATATTTTATAACCAGTCTATGATTTCACAAGGTGATATATTGTTTAATCCCTTTATTTCAACTGAATATCTGTTTTTAAATTACAGGCTTTGGATTTAATGGGTTGTGGAGGTTTGCTGGTCCTTTCTCAAAGGTAAAATATAGTAATGCTGATAAGTGATTCCATGTAATGTATTCATTGTGTACTTACCTTGCAGAGTGGAATTATAATTCTATATTCTCGGTAGAATTACCCTATGAACCCTTTCAGGACACAGCCTATTTCGATTTTTCATTTTCTTCCCTGCCTTTTTTCAGTTTTCTGTTCACATAGCCGTATGAGGTCTTTTTTGCCGGACAAGATGTATTTTTTAATGGTACTCTATTTTATCATAGTTTTTATTTTAAAAAGGGGAGAAAAAATCTTTGTGGAGTAAAATTGGGGGAAAAAAAACAATTCCACCAAGATTTTTGGAGTTTTGCTTTTAAAATCTCGTTCACTGTGCCACATGAGGACCTTATTCTCCCTCCATTTTTTTCTTTCTATTACGGCGTTCTCAATGCACAGTAAATATTGTTATATTTTAATAGTTTTGACATGTCGATGCCTATTATGTTTTTTTTTTGTAGTTTATTTTATATGTAAAAATGGAAAAGGGGGCTATTTTATTTATTTTTTTTGATTTCTAATATTTAAATTTTTTGTTCTTTAAATTTAAAAAAAAAAAAACTTATTTTTTTAAATTGTATTTTAATCTCCTTTTGTATATAATTGCAGTCTATGGGACTGCCTGTCAGGCCATGCCTTGGGCAGGACTCTGCAAGCAGCTCACTGGGGGTCTTCACAAGGCCCTAGGCCTAGGCTGTCATAGCAATCAGTTACAGCCCTGTGAGGACAGAGGGATTCCCCTCCACCTGTTTAACCCTCCATATTCCACAGTCACTCTTGACCGTGGCATCTGAGGGGTTAAATGACCGGGAACCGGTGTTCTCTCCAGTCCTAGTGATTGTAACTGGGTGCCAGCTGTATTACTGAGCCAGCACTCGCCACGTATGGAATGGGCTTAAACCTGCTCCATATACATACACTGCACCAATGACGTGCAGTTACGTTAAGGCGAGTCACAATGCTGTAATAACCATAGAACAAGATAGTGGAACTACTGGTAGGTATTGTTTGAAGGTTCTCCAGTTGCCACCGGCCAGTACAGCCGCCATGCTGATTATGCAGTGCCAGCGCCGTAGTCTTCCACATGCAGTTAACGATTCCTAACCATCTTTTCTTGTTTCATCAGCAAACACAAATCCCTGACTACGCAGAGCTCATAGTTAAGTTTCTTGATGCCTTGATTGACAAGTACTTGCCTGTCATCGATGAAGAAGCCAGTGAGGAGTCGCTGCTGACGCCTACATCTCCATACCCTCCTGCTGTGCAGAGCCAACTGAGTATTACTGCTAACCTTAACCTATCCAATTCCATGACCTCCCTTGCCACTTCCCAGCATTCCCCAGGTTAGTTGTGCACATCAGAACATTGTGTTAACGTAATAAGTGGATACTTATTGAAATACTTGTCTTTTATTGCTTGGGAAACAGTTTACTCTTATAATTGAGTGAAATGTTCATTCCTAGCATTTACTGACCAGATGCACCTATGGGTTATTTTATTATACAGGGCCCATTTCAAACTTGTGCTAAGCGCCACTCTTAGGCTGGACATACACTTTATGAATGTATACTGGCATACCCCGCTGACCATCTAATGTGTATGGGGATTCTCCCCTGATAGCAGATCAGGGGGAGGAAAGGATTGGACAGTTGGATTTCAACATGCCTGATCCTTCTGTTATTACTGGAGGGAAGCGGCTGTTATCTGCTCAGAGCTTGTCCTGGAGATTTCCATTCTTTGGGATGTTTCATTGGTAATTACTTGGTTTCAGGACATGGTAAAGGCATTTTCCAGGCATATTCTCCCGCTCGGATACAGCAGTTGCCTTCACATCTCTACTGCCCATGATGAAGTTGCATCTTGACAATGTCATCTGATGTCAGACAAATGTATTTACAAAGCTAATCAACTTTTTATTTTACAAGTGTACATATATAACTGTAAAAAGGTGTTCAGTAGTCAACATATGCTGTGGCTTTTACTCAGTGTAATAGAAGTTATCCTCAGAATAGTCATCTCTCATCTTTTTTTTCGTGTGTGACATAACGCTCCTTGTACTGCCAGGTAACCTTTTATTTTATTCTTCCATGTACTAGTTGTTAAAAAGGACCTGTCGCCTCTCCTTACATGTCGGTTTTAATAAGAAAAAAAAAAAGAAATACTGTTTTCCCTGTACTATAACCGTTCTGGAGCATCTTTTCTTATAACTTTTTTTGTGCTGTTCCTCTGCTATTCCTTCTAGAAATGTGTATATTCATTGGCAACTGGGGTCAACCAGTTGGAGGCTTGTCCCTGCACAGTCTGATACTATCCAATGGGTGCTGACAATGCCAGTGTGAGGACACACCATTTTGACAAGGGGAATGGTAACACCCAGTTGAAAAACTATTCACAGGTCATCTTGAGGAATGGCACAACACAAAGCTCTAAGGAAAATGCTCTTATTATTTCATGGGGGTACAATTATTTACTAAACTAGACGAGTAAGAGGAGCTGCAAGATTCTCTGTAAGATGGTATTCCGATTTATATCAAGTTATTCCTTGCCCACAGGATAGGGGATAACTATTGGATCCATGGGATAACCGGACAAAAAACAGGAGCCTGTACCCCACAGGGCCCCCCGGAACGAATAGAATGGCAGATGAGCATGTGTACTGCGCTGCACTGCAGGTGATAGCAGAGTACAGTGGTCGGCTATTTCCAGCAGTCCCATAGAGGTACATGGAGCGGCAGTGCACACGCTCAACTAGATTTTTCCATGGGGGTATGGGGTCCCAGTGGCCAGACCCCCAACAATCTAATAATAACTTGATATAACTGGAATCCTTATAAACATACAGTCTGTAGATGATGATTAGTCTCATCCATTTGTCTTTTTTTACACCATTATTCATATTCTTTCTTTTATGTTTTTACTTCCCTCCCCTATCATTCTGTGTCTGTGAAGCTTCTCTGCCTTGCTCTAAATCTGCAGTTTTCATGCAGCCACTCCCTCATCAAGGTACTTCCTTTCCACCTATATGCACGAGTTCATGGTCATGTGCAAAGGCTTTGCGCGCTTGGCATGGGCATTTGTATTCTAACTCTATAAAACACCTGGGAGCGGCACATATTAGCGGTTGTGTGAGAGGCGGCACTGAAGAAGTACACTGTGGGTATTAAGCACTAGTTCTTTGGTTTACTACTAGGTAATTGTCCTGATAATTGTCAGGGTTTTAGGGAATTTTCATCATGTAGGTTGTTTATTTCAGTTTTACGAAATTCTTTACTCAAAAGTGCAAAAAATAGAACAACGTCAAAAGGTTGTCATCCGTTGCGATCCCTGGTGGCTCAGTGGTTATCTTGTCACACTGCAGCACTGGGATCCTGGCTACAATTCCAAGCAAGGACAAATTCTGCACGCAGTTTGTAGCTTTCCCACACTCCAAAAAAAATTAAAAATTGTAATTCAGCATGAAAGCTCCAGGGGGACGGGGAGCAATCTCTGCAAAGTGCTGCGACATATTTTGGCATACTGTAATAAAATGCTGATAATGGACTGTTGTATTAGTTACAATGAAGGGCTTTTGGTGATCTGCTGAAAACAGTACAGCGGCAACTTGTTTCTCGGCTTCATTTGAGAGAGGTGTTATTACAGCTTCCGCCCTCATTCACTTGAATGGGACAAGCGGCTGTAATTACTCTGAACCACCACTACAATGTAGACGGCTTGCAGGTAAGCACTGGAGAGGATGCAGTGCTTGCACCAGCGACGCAACCTCTGCCAACAGCTGATCGGCAGGGGTGCCAGGAACTGCACCTAGACCCCTGCCAATCTGATATTGATGACTAGTGTTGAGCGAAGCGAGCTTCAGATCCTAGATCCGAAGTCGTTTGAATGCTGTATAGAGATCCGTCTCCATACAGTATTCAAGTCTATGGGCTCCAGCGAGAGAAATTCGTTATCTCCGAAGTCTCACTAACTTCGGCATTAGATTTTTAAAATAGGAATCTGAAGTCTGCTTTAGTACCCGCTGGTACCTCCGTACCGAAGCTGACTTTGGAACCAAGTTTTAAAATGGTTGAAAAAATCTAATCCTGAAGTAATTCACCAAAGTCCCGCGGGACTTCTGTGATAACGAATTTCCCTCGCCAGAGCCCATGCTTTTTGATGCTGTATGGAGACTGAGTTTTAAGCGAAACGTCATTGGATCTTGGATAAGAAGCTCGTTTCACTCTTCCTTATTCATGGCCTATCCAGCACAACCCCTTGAAAATGTGGGTATTTATAACATCTGCCTTCTGGATATACCGGCACGCTTTATGCAGTGATGAAGGGTATCTGCATCTAATACCCATTCATCTAAAATGAAAGGTCTTGCTAAAAATACTATTTTGTGTATACTGCTCCTATTCAGACCTCCATTGTGTATCTCCATTATTACAGGCTCTATACCCGTTGTCATTCCTTTCTGCGCCCTCTGCTTGCTAACCTACTTTACAGCTTGGTTTCCTGTCAGATCTGATACGCTTGGCAAATATCATTAGGTCTCGTTCACATGAGCATATTGAATTGCACATAAATACAGAACAAGCTCAGAATTCCAGTTTTAGCTGCTTTATGTTCTTACATCTTTGCAATATTTTTGCCTCTGTATTGTGTAAGTAATAAATATTTTTCAGATGAATATTGTCAGGTTTTTCCATCAAATACACATGAAGACAGATCAGAAATGACTCCATATTATTAGGGGTTGTCTTGTAATAACTGACTTACCATCCCCACAGCTTGCATCCACTATAGAAAGAATCATACTTACCTGCTCCCTGCTGCTTCGGTCCCGCGTGCTGGCTTCCATGCGTCCATCTTCCAGTCCGTGGCTTGTTTACTTCCTCACCGCGCATGGTCACCTGCTCTGCCGCAGCAAACCACCGGCTCCCGTGGTGACGTGTCTCTTGTGGACATGCCACTACTGAAGCCAGTCACTTGCTTCATCCACAAGAGACATGTCGCCTCTGAAACAAATGGTTTGCTGTAGCAGAGCAGGCGACCATTCCCTGGGAGGAAGTAACCAAGCCGTGGACCAGAAGAGGGTAACATGATGAGAATAATGGAAAACGCTACAGATTTTCAGTGTGACCTTCACTACCATTCAGTACAGTCTAAATACTGATTTCATAGAGAGGGTTGACCAATATCTTTGTAAGATGATAGACACTTCCTAATACAGCCTTTGCTGAAATTGTGCGCTATTTCGTATATTTCATAATGTATGCTGCCTGTTTTCCAAGTTTTTTTTTTTTTTACAGTCCATACAATGGCTTCTGATGGAGGGTCATGTGAAAAAGCAAATCACTTGTATGTGATGTCTCCTGCATTCAAATAACTGTATCTGTTCTGTTTGGAGTGTAGTTTGTGTGTTTGAATGGAGGAGACTTCACATGGAGGAGATTTGTCTGGTCACATGACCCCCTATCAGCAGCCATCTTATGGACAGGATCTCTGTGTGGACAGCACAGAAGATTTACCTAACAAGGACTTCTGGCTTATGACATTTAGCAAACAGCAAAGAATATCAATAAAGGAAATATTACTACCATACAGTCATCTTAATTCTTATTCACACAGTCAGTGTTTTGGTATCCGTTATTGTGAGCCAAAACCAGGTGTGGTTTGTAAACACAGAACCGGTGCAAAGCCTTCCATTATACCTTATCTTGGTGAAGGATCCACTCCTGGTTTTGGATCACGATTGAAATCACTGACCAAAACATTGACTGTGTGAATAATGCCTTAGGCCTATGTAGGACTCTTCTGTAACCCTTTAATGTAAGCATTATAAGATAATAAGAAGTAACTACTCTTTTCCTTGTGCTAATGTTGTGTACCTGTTATTTTCTGGATCAGATTATGGTAGAGTATTCAGACTATATACTCCACAACGCAAAAGAGCATTGAACCAAGAGGGAGCCGCAGCCTTAGCCGAAACTGTACCTTCCAGAATTGAGTTTCACTGACGTAAATGTGGCACCTAGCAGCAGCTGAAAGGGTAACTGTCATGTTTTCATCAAAAAATCAATTTTAGCATATGTAACTGCTGCAGCAGCATTATGCATACAGCAATCTTTAGTTTCTTCACATACCACTGTTTTCCTTGAGTTTTTCCTTAGTTAAGGCTGTTTAAACATTTACAATATGAGGACCTTCTCAAGATGGCTCCTCTGCCAGTTCTCTGAGGCCAAAACTGCTTTCCCTCACTTCCCATACACACTTGCTGTAGCCAGCAGCTCCCTGCCAGCCAATCAGATTGGATTACTGAGAGATGCGCCTCCTCACTCTGAAGCCTAATGCTGCCATGCAGTGTGAAGGACCGCCCCTCTGTTTATACTAAAGAGAAGACAGACAAGTTATAGCAACGGTCTTTTAAGGGAGCATTGGAAAGGGACAGAGGACATTAGTGAAAGCTGTTATTATAAGGTAATTACAGATCTTTTGACAATCATTGACAGACTAAGGCCCCATTCACACGTCCGCAATTCTGTTCCGCATTTTGCAAAACGGAATTGCGGACCCATTCATTCCTATGGGGACAGACTATGTCCCGCCCAATCGCGTTCCCGAAAAATATAGAACATGTCCTATTCTTGTCCGCAATTGCGGACAAGAAAAGGTATTTTCTATGAGAGTGCCGGCGAAGTGCGGTCCGCAAAATGCGGAAGGCACATTGTCGGTGGCCGTGTTTTGTGGATCCGCAAAACACACACGGACGTGTGAATGTAGCCTTACTCAGGTATACATGCTTAGCTCTAATAAACTAGCAAATATAAAAAATATGACAGTTACACTTGAAGTTTCCTACATCATTAACTCCAACATTTGCTCATTTTCCAGCTATTAAAACATTCAAAATTTGTCTTTTAATGGAAGTGATTTGGAGAAGAACTGCCGCTTTAGAGCTGTAGTAATGGATTGTTTTTGGATAACTTACCGGCTGAATTACAGTGAATTTGTTAGTATAGCATGTGTAGAACGTAAGAGGGATGAGGGAATTTAGAGATAATAGAGGGGAGTGGCCCTTTTATATCATCCATCAATTCATCAAAGCACATCTCTTGTCTGGAGGACCCAACATGCAATTTGCTAATCAAATCACTCTATTTTAGCCCTTATTTTATGCTGAGTCTATGTGTTTTTTTTTTTGTTTTTTTTTTTTTTATTTACCCTTGATGTAAACCACATGGGCTTTGATTCTATGCATTTTAGTTGATAAAAGAAAATCTATTAAAACAGTAACGTTCATTATTTTATCAAAGTGGTTGTCCGCATTTTTCTATTGATGACCTATCTGCAGCTGCAAGCAGTGTAATCAATGGGATGGCTCCCCTCTGTTCACGTTAATAGGACAGAGCCATCCCATATTAATTACACTGCTCATTGCTGCAGTTGCAACGGCAAGCAGGTAAACAGGGAAGAGAAGGCAGCACTCGTACGAGCGCTACTTTCTCTTCAAACAGCTGATGGAAATTGATTTTTGTAAAAACTCGGGTTCAGTTCCAAGTGGTACCTTGGAACCGAACCATTTTACAGGATAAATCAATTTCCGAAGTTATTATGTGAAGTCTCGTGAGACTTCGCGAAGTTATAACTTCGGCTTATCAGAGCCAATACATTCTAATACTGTACGGAGCGCTCCCTCCTTACAGTATTGAAACAAAGTTTTATGCAAATCTACTTCAGATGTTTCATCCGAAGTCGATTCGCTCATCCCTAGTGAGGATGCCGGGAGTTGGCCCCCTGCCGGTCTGATATTGATTACCTATCCTAAGGATAGGTCATCGATAGAAAAAAAGTGGACAACCCCTTTAAGATTAACTTTCACCAATCTTGATGATCCCATTTTGTAGGCTCATAGATTATACCGGTTTTATCTCCCAGCGAGTTTTTATAGTGATACAAAATAATATGGTGAAGAGACATATGAACCCCTCAGAAGTGGATAGGATGAGTAGTGTAGGTGGAAAGCCCTGTATGCACAGTGTGGTGCATGTTAGTTGCCAGTAGCTGATGATTGTCAGTGGTGATCACATTCATGTAAGGACACCATTCCGCACTAGACCCTGCTTTATTTGGTGTTTCTACAGTTAAAGGGGTTGTCCAGGATTAGAAATATATGCTCTCTTCCTGAGATGGCACCACAACTGTCCAAAGGTCATGAGTAGCATTGTAGCTTAGTTCCTTTCACTTCAATAGAACTGAGCTGCAGTTCCAGACACAGCCCATAGACAGTTGTCATACTTTTTCTGGAAGAAAGCAACCATGTTTTTCTAATCCTGAACAACCCCTTTAATCTGTATTTGTACTGTAAATGTTTTGTAACAATTCTTCACCAACAATGCACCTATTGTCAAAGTTTCTTTCCCAAGGGCTGTAATAAAACTGAATAGAGATGAGCGAATACCTGGATGTTCGGGTTCGAGAGGTTCGGCCGAACTTCCGGAAAATGTCCGGGTTCGTGATCCGAACTCAACCCGAACTTCATCCCGAACCCGAACCCCATAGAAGTCAATGGGGACCCGAACTTTTGGGCACTAAAAAGGCTGTAAAAGACACCCAGAGGGATAATATACCGCAATAAACGCATTGCGATTACAACTTTGAGCTAACGATCACCATGGGAACGCCTCCTCCAGTAGAATGTACTGTCGGATCTGAGAATTAAGTTGAAATCGCAATGCGATTCTTATATATTTGCTTAATCGCATTGCGATTTCAACTTAGCATTGCTAAATAATTCCATCCATATCGTTAACTTACTGAGTCAGTAAGTTAACGAATATGGATGGAATTATTTAGCAATGCTAAGTTGAAACGACAATGCGATTAAGCAGATATATAATAATCGCATTGCGATTTCAACTTAATTCTCACATCCGACAGTACATTCTACTGGAGGAGGCGTTCCCATGGTGATCGGTAACTCAAAGTTGTAATCTAATGCGATTAAGCTAAATACATAAGAATCGCATTGCGATTCCAACTTTTAGTACTCAACTTTTAAAATCGTACACCACTTTAAGTTCCAAAGTTGCAATCGCGTTCGAATAGAACTTAAAGCTGTCTCTTAGTCAGTTTTAGTATTGGTGTGCTGTAATAGAAGTTACATTCGTATGCGAATATAACTTAGAGCAATACAGTCAACTTTACACTGTTAGTTTTATTATCGCGATAATACAACTATTCAAGAATCGTGTACGTGCGTCTGTACGTGTGTGCGTTACCTCGGACACTATTCTATTTTGCCAGCCACAGCTGAAACCACTGATTTATGGTATTGCTATTTTGGCAATTGAATTTAACCCCAGAAAATAATCTATCCTTTGCCAGACAGCAGACAGTATTATACTTGTCTAGCCAAAGCTGGAACACCAGATTTAGGGATTGGTATTTGGTCAATTGTATTTAACCCCTTAATAAAATATAGAAATTTCTTTCCTGAGTTTCTAGGAGTGACAATTAGCACAGCTAAGCCCCTGATGTAGGATATAGCAAAAAAAAAACTAGTATTGATGGATTGATGGACTTGGTGGCAGCTTCTTCTGGCGCACCACAAGTCACAAAATGGCCGCCGATCAACCCAGAAAATAAGTGACAGAAAAACGCTCTGTGCAGCCTAAAAACCAGCGAGCAAGTAACTAGCAGAAGTTCAATGATTCTCAGCTGTAAATCGATCCGTTCATTAGGTGCTGTTGCTGACTTTAACCTGCCTAATCTCGCCCTGACAGAAGCTGAGTCCTCTCCCTACACTAATCAGAGCAGTGTGACGTGCGGCGCTACGTGACTCCAGCTTAAATAGAGGCTGGGTCACATGCTGCACTTGGCCAATCACAGCCATGCCATTAGTAGGCATGGCTGTGATGGGCTCTTAGGGCAAGAAGTAAAACGCTAGCTGATTGGCTGCTGTGCAGCCCTTCAGAAAGCGGGAAGTAATCGACGAACATCGAACCCGAACCCGAACTTTTTTGAAAATGTTCGGGTTCGGGTCCGTGTCCCGAACACCCCAAAATTCGGTACGAACCCGAACGATGCTCGAACAGTTCGCTCAACACTAAAACTGAAGATGGTATTATTGATGACCTCTACAAAGGACAGATCATCAATATTTGATCAGTAGGGGTCAGACACCCAGCATACCCTACTGATCAGCTGTTTTTAGCAACCACCGGTGCCAGAAATTAAACAGTGGATGGAGCCGGAAGCAGAAGCTTCCCTTTAGTGTATAGTGACCATGCCAGCTCCCCATCTTCCCCGAACATAGGTCTTTAATATCTAAGTATAGTTTCACACTATGCCGGGGGTTGTGCCTCTAGACTGCTGGAAATCGGCCGGACAAAAACCGATGTGCGATTCTCAACATATTTGCCAGGTTGAGGCTGTATCTCTTGTCGGACCCCTTTATAGTTAACGGGGCCGGATGGCATTCCGGTAGCATCCGAACAGCCTACCGTATCTGTTAATGTTACTGTGAAACTAGCCTAAAAGCTGGAATACCTCTTTAAGAGGTACTCACTTTTGAGACATTTTTTGGCATACATCAATAAAATAGGTAGGAGTCCCAGAAGTGTAACCCAATCTGTTAGAATAGGGATTGTCTGCTGCCTTGTTTAGCACCCTGTGGGAATGGCTCTTTAAAGAAGTAATCTGTGTAAAACTGATGCACTGTGTGATACCTAGTGCCGATATCAGCAGTCACGATGCATGCACTGTGCTTTGAATGCTTCCAAATTTCTTATGGAGCCAATATGTAAACTGATGTGCTTGAACTGATATCATCCACATGCATGAATTTTGGGGTCATTTATTTTGAACTGTACCTTCTGGGTTGGTTGTAACACACATGCCAATAAAGTAGGGTTTGTGACTGCTTATAGCCATTATTATGCACAATGGTGTTTTTTTTTTTAATACAGCTTACATAGGACTGCGAATTGTAGAGTTCAAAGTTATTTTTCAAGTTCAAATATTTTGAGAAAAACTTTTCCTTTCTAGATGATGTATAGTTATGTCTCACCATCGTGTGAATTAATAAGCACGTAGTCCCTTTAGTACACCTTTGAATCCTAGACACCAAGTTTTAAGTTCACCTCCTCTGTCACGTTTTTTTTCCTCAGGCATCGACAAGGAGAACGTGGAACTGTCCCCCACCACTGGCCATTCAAATAGCGGCAGAACGCGCCATGGTTCAGCGAGCCAAGTGCAAAAGCAGAGAAGTGCTGGCAGCTTCAAACGTCCCAGCATCAAAAAGATTGTGTGAAGATTTTTTAATTGCCCTTTTTATTTATTTTACAGTTCCTTTTCTAAAACAGACTTACCTAAGCGGTTGGCCCTCCAGTGGCCCCGCGCACAATATGATGCTGCACTTAATTTTTTTAACGTTCCCATGCAGTCAGCCATGTCGCCAGAAGATCAACACATTGAAAGCATTGCTTGAACTCAACACCATTTGGTTTCCTCAGCCTTTTTCTTCATTTTTTTCCTTTTCCCGTTCTTTCCATTCTTAAAGGGAACCATGGTCACAAGCATATCAACAACTTGTGAATTTCAGAATGAAGGATTTTGTAATTTTGATAACGGTGGCCCAGCCTTTACTGCATTTCCTGTTCAAAACGTTAGTGGCATTTTCATGAGTCTTTTTGCCTTGTCTTTTTTATTACTGTTTGTGTTTGTTTTGCATTTGACAAATTGTCGAAACTAATCCTTTCTAGTGTCTTTGGTGGGAAAAGTATCTTATTTAAACCCTCCCCTCTGAAATCACTTTTAGCTGTGGAATTTTTTTTACCTATTCTAAATTAACTTCCCAGTCGGGATTTTTTTTTTTTTTTACCTAATGGTACTTTAAAAGCAAATAGGAGACGGTGTGTGAAAGGGGCCACTAGTAATTTGATTTCTGGGTACTTGCAATAAATTTCTCAAATGAATTATATTTTTATTCCTATAAAAATATATTGATCTATATTCCAAACATTGCTGTTAAAGTATTGAAGCATTTCTGTCATCTTAAATGCACCAGTGATTTCTGTCCTTAAAATGCACTATTTCTAAAAGCCAGAATGTATTCTGAAATGGAATCATTTGAAATGTTGTGTAAATATGTGTTCGTATTAATTTGACGAGAAAAAAAAAACCTGTCGTTTTCAAAGTAAAAATGTGGTAAGTAAATTGCTTGCATCTGAGTAGTATAAGGGCTTTAACTCCTTTCTGCTTGACGATCGTTTCCTTAACCCTTCCAGAGAGAGGTGTTAAAAAGAATTCTTGCACTTAAGGGCATAATCTTTGTGAAAGATGTATGCCCTCACGATGATTGGGGCATCATTTGCAATGGAGAAATAAACAATTCAGCCTTTGGCGTGGTGCACTGTTATGTGCAATGTTAAAATAGTAAAAATTAAAAAAAATATATATATAAAAACTCAGGCCTGATCGAGGTCAATATGAAGCGGTACGCTTAAACTGACAGGAACCTCCTCGCTGTGGCTGCGAGGGGCGGCATCATGGAACCATTGATGCGCTTGAACTGTTTTGAAGGAGCAGTCACATTGTATTATGTAGAAACCTGTAATCGTGATAAGTAAATGCTATTTAAAATCCTTGTATTTCTTATTGGCATATAGAATGTCAAATCTGTTGCACATATTTATAATACTAATGCTGACTTATGAAAGCAACACAAAACTTTAGGTCTCCAGTCCGACAGCCCCTGCCTCCGCCAAGAAGCCAATTCATGTGTTCCCAATAATCAGTCTTAGAAAGATTGGATTGGTAAGGGGGTCATCCTAGTTTATGAGAACACATGTTCTCTCACTGTGACATATTAATTCTGGATTAGCGTGTAGTATTTACAGTGACTGACCAACCATTTGATACTGTATCACAACATGCACCACTACAGCATAACGGAGGACAACGCTATTTGCCAGACTTCTCGGCACTGCACTGCTGTAAACACCAAGGTGAGGCCATTGCAGAACAGGGCTTCAGACACTTGTCCAGTATATTCTTAACTCAGAGGAAAATTCTCTTTTTTGACGATATTAAGCAAAAGGGAAAAGACATCTAGGTGCTTGCTTTTAGGGCTCAAATATATTAACTGCTGAACATATGTATAAATGAAACACACAATGAAACGATGCTCTTCTACAACTTAGGTCTTGGTCTGAGGACCAGGAATGGCTTTAAGATAAGATACAAATATAATTCTATGTAATAAGACTATAGAGTGGTTTAAGTGTATTTCAGTAAATCAAACTCCACAGCTAAACTAATATAACAATGGTACAAATATGTGTTGGGATTTAATACGTATAGCACATAATCTGCATTTAATCACATTATAAAGTGTAATTCACAGATGTAAATAAGCTCTTTTTTTATTTTCCCACTTGATTTTGTGATTTATTTTTGTTCATTTTGTTTACAGTCCTGGAAAAAGAAAACTGTGGACGAAACCTCTTATGCAAACAGTCCACCAAAATCCCGTTGTACTTTTGTTTAGCAAACTCACAGGATGGGGTGTTGTTGAAAGGGTCGAGCTGGACGACACGGGCGCACATTTGTGTTTCCTTGTCTTTATGGAACGATGAATCAGAATGGCCCAACATTGCCTGAAATAACCAAATATGCCCATCAGAGATGATATTGCATGCATACTCTCACCATCCCATCATGATCTTTTCCGTTATTGGTGGTCAGGCTAGGACAAGCTTATCGGTGGCCAAGAACTAGAGAAACCTGACTGTTGTTGTTTTGTCACATGAGATTCCCAGTCATATAGACAGCCTTGTAGTCCTTAAATGTGTGCTTAAAGCATCCAATAGATATAAAATACACACAAAACACTGTAAGACAACTCTGTCAAAAACCCCAACCTGATTGATTCAGATATCTTCTACCATAAGACAAGGGTAGAAGGGATATTCCACATCCATCAGAATCCATTTTGAGCATTCAGATCCCGACGTATTCAGCGACAGCAGCAAACTATATAACAAATACATGACATGTCGTAGTGCACATCATTAAATGGAATCTGTCACCATGTAATACTCCCCCTTAAAGGGGGTTATGCCATGCTTGATGTAAAAAATGAAAGTCAGACATGATATAGTACATGACAATACCTTTCTAACAAAGCTAGAACCAGTCCTGTACCTCACATGGATCCAGAGATCTCCCCATTCACTGCTCCAATTGCTCTGCTAGATTATCTTCAGCCTGGCAGCTCATGGAGCATGTCCTTTCTGCTGCAGCTCTCTCCCTGTACCTGCCAATGCTTCTAACAGAACATATGAAGAAGTTGAAGATTTAAACTGAGCACATTCAACCAGCTCAGTAAGACGGACAAAAAATAAGGAAAAGAACAAACAGCAGGTGGCGCTATACAGATACATTTTATTGACTAGCTCACTGGCTATACTACATTTTTAATTACATGCAATTACAAAGGTATTCAGATTCAGGTGCTGGTTTGAAACAATATGGCTTTTTTTGTCTTTTGAGCTATTCAGCTATTACAGTAGTTTGAGTAGGGTCTTCCATGGTGACAGGTTCCCATTAAAAATGAACCATGGGATAGATAAGGGTTCTTAACCCTTCTCTTCCAAATTTTATGAAGATTTGTCTTGAAATATGAAGCATAAACACTCGTAAGAAATGGGTATCATTGGTCTGCTGTAGGCTTATTCCTAGTTCCTCTGCATCACTTGAATAGGCCGACCACATTGTGTAAATTCTCTTATGTGCATATTTGGTTCAAAATAGGTTTGTATTCGCAAACCTACATAACGTCCCATTCTCCGAGTGCTGGGTGTGGGCAGCCTGTTTTATTTTTAGGTTGAGTTTTAGGAACTTTCCCTTCTCTTAAGCATGTGGAATCCAATGTTATGCAACCGACTTTTCCACAAAAAGTCACTTTTAAGTGTTAGCGACATTACTTTTTTTAATGCAGTACATTCATCTGTAAATATTTTTTGTGTAAAATTTGACAGAAGTATATTTACTACACTGTAAATACATGTGACAATATATTGTATTATTTTGCTTTTTTGTAAAGCAGTTAGTTGCTGTACATGTATAACATACAAAATTTGATTATTCTAGTGTTAGTAATTGTTAACTTCTCTCCTTCCTGCTGTTGAGTATGTCATTTAAATGAAAAAATGATGCTGTGTACTACAAACTCACTGTGTATGATATATTCTTTCCTTTCAGGCCATACAATTTCAAATGTTCCTTTACTCACTATCCTGTTAATATTGTAAGCAAGTGTATGCCAGCAGGAATAAAACTGCCACCGCCAGCCAAACTGGCACCTAGATACAATTAGCAGATATGATTTATCATAACTGTTCTCTACCCGATGTTCCCTCATGTATGTACATCCCCTTTTTTTGAAGTAAAATGTAAATTCAACCTGCATTTCTGTGTCTGTCCTCATTACTATTACTGTTCACAGTGGTATCATGGCCTACAATTGTGTGCCATGGTCTTAAAACCTTCCGCTGGTCATTAGCTTTCTGGTTGGTACTGAAACCATAAAAGTCCGACAGGTTTGGGTTACTTTAAGACAGAATTTTACAGCAGAACTGTGGCGCAAATTTTGGTGCAAAATGGTGCTTCTTAGGCCACACTCACTTTTTTTTGCAAAGCTATGCCCATTCCTGCTAAGTCTGGCCTCCTTCTCAGGCAAGTCAGAAAAAGTGAATTGGTGAAACCCAAATTGCAACACTTTTTAGGCAGATTTTAGGTGCAGGCGCATTAGTAAGTCTTCACCAGTATGTCCTAAATGTTCCTAAACTGCATGTGATATGGCACAACAACATGTAAAGATGTTTTTCTTTTACCTCCATGACTGGTCCTGAAGACCCCTGGCTTGCCCGTTCATGTGCTCTGTAAATGGTTCTGAGCTGCAGCCTCTCCTGCCTGGCAACCAAGATGGTGGCGGTCATGTGATTTACTCATGTGACCGCTTTCTCTGCTGTCCCCAGCTGCATTCTCTTCTACACAGGCACTGGACTGGTTCAGCTACTGTCCAACACACAGGGCCGGCGCGTCCTATAAGCGGACTAGGCCGCCGCGTAGAGCACCCCTTGGCAAGGGGCGCTGCTAGGAGCGCCGGCCCTGCCTCATGCTGCAGCCGCCCGAGCGCTCTGAATTGAGCCTCAGGCGGCTGCAGCACTGCCCGGGCTGGCGCGTCCATGAGGACGCACCGCCCGGGCTCAGCATGAAGAGAGGAGCTGACAGGAGGGAAGCGCTCAGCGCTCCCTCCTGTCAGTCCACTGTAGCGCAGCCGAGCTCTTTATGGCCGCGGGTACAGGAGCATGTGTCTCCTGTACCCGGCCGGACTGACATGAAGTGCGCACACAGTGTGCACTTCCTGTCAGTCCGTCAGGGTACAGGAATCTAAAGCTCCTGTACCCGTGGAGCATAAAGTGCTCGACCACGCTACATTACAGAGCGAGGAGGAGGGGGAGAATGACAAGAGTGGGGGAAGAATGACAAGAGGGGGAAGGAAGAATGACAAGAGGGGGGAAGAATGACAAGAGGGGGAGAAGAATGACAAGGGGGGAGAGAATGACAAGGGGGGAGAATGACAAGAGGGGGAAGGAAGAATGACAAGAGGGGGGAGAAGAATGACAAGAGGGAGGAAGAATGACAAGGGGGAGAGAATGACAAGGGGGGATGACAAAGGAGGAGGGGTGAAGAGTGATGGGGAGGGTGAAGAATGACGGGGGGGGGAGAATGACAAAGGAGGGGGGGGGTGAAGAATGATAAGGGGGGGGGGGCGGCAAACTTTTCTTTTGCCTAGGGCGGCAAAAATCCTTGCACCGGCCCTGCCAACACATGTGCAGAAGCAGATGCCACTGAGAAATCAGTCAAGTGAGTAAGGCCTCTTTTTCTGAGGATCCGGCAGGCACTTCCGTCCCGCCGGATCCGTCAGAACGCAAGTCGCCTGAAGCATTAGAAGACTGATCAGGATCCTGATCAGTCTTCGAAATGCTTTCAGGTTACTATGGCAGCCAGGACGCTATTAAAGTCCTGGTTGCCATAGTAGTAGTGGGGAGCGGTATACTTACAGTCCGTGCGGCTCCCGGGGCGCTCCAGAATGACGTCAGAGCGCCCCATGTGCATGGATAACGTGATCCATGCGATCACGTGATCTATGCGTGTAGGGCGCCCTGACGTCACTCTGGAGCGCCCCGGGAGCCGCACGGATGGTAAGTATACTGCTCCTCCGCACCCCACTACACTTTACTATGGCAACCAGGACTTTAGCGTCCTGGCTGCCATGGTAACCATTGAGAAAAAGCTAAACGTCGGATCCGGCGATGCGCCGAAACGACGTTTAGCTTAAGGCCGGATCCGGATTAATGTCTTTCAATGGGCATTAATTCCGGATCCGGTCTTGCGGCAAGTGTTCCGGATTTTTGGCCTGAGCAAAAAGCGCAGCATGCTGCGGTATTTGCTGCGTCCAAAAAACGTTCCGGTCCTGAACTGAAGACATCCTGATGCATCCTGAACGGATTTCTCTCCATTCAGAATGCATGGGGATGATCCTGATCAGGATTTTTCCGGCATAGAGCGCCGAGGACGGAACTCTATGCCGGAAAAGAAAAACGCCAGTGTGAAAGGACCCTAAACTACGTGACTGTCACCATCTTGGTTGCCACTGCTCTGCTAGGTACATAACCGATGAATGGGCAGACAGTGGCCTTCTGGACAGCCACTGAGGTAAATAAAAAGCATCTTTACAGCCGATTGTGCTACATGCTGTTTATGTGCACTTAATAAATATTTTTTCGTGGCCTACCCCTTTAGAGGATTATTTCAATCTCAAAGTGATCATTTTATGATAAGCTGTGTCCTCGGCTTATCCTGAGAATTAGGCCACTGACGCACTGATTTAGCGTTGTGGCCCCCTTTGTTTTTTTGCACATCGGTACTCCTAGCCAGCCATGTAAGGACTGCAGCTGGCTACATTTACCGAAGAATGAATGGCTGGGAGCGCAGCTGCTAATTAAAGATGTTAATATAAAAATACATTATTAGGCTAAAAAAGTCATACTGGTGAGGTATGAATCACAAAAGACCATAAAAATCTACTGTGGTGGTTTAGAACTCATTCTTAGGTGAAGAAACCCCATACACAGCAGTTGACCAGATGAAGAATACCCTCCACGTGGTAGGCACATCTGTTAGTCAACAACAAAGTGCAGCCTCTGCGAGATGTGAACCCTTGGTAAGCTCTGAAGACCAAAAAAGTTTGGGGGGGGGGGGAAAAAGCCATCTTAAAAAAATTGTAGATTACTAAACCGGTATCTAACAAAAATAGTAGACCTAGTTTGATCTTGTATTTACGTGCCAAACGCACCAGAATGAATTATGAGATGTATAGGGCTACATCATCTGCTTAGATCCATCCAAATGCATCAAACCTCTATGGACATAGCTTTACAGGGCATATGGGCAATGAAATAAAGCAGCTTGTTATCTTGACTATACAGTCTGATCTGAAATTTAATCCAATTCATTCTGGGTTGGAGTCTTGTGGCGGTCATATTTGCTGATTGATAGATATTTTTAAATGCACTTTTGTACAAAATCTCCACCAACTGAATCCATAAGCCTTGAATAGAAAAGGATTTACCAGTGAATCATCAATGTTCTACTGAATAGTCTCCACAAAGCCATAAACCCCTTAAAGTGGTTTCCCCATCTTGGATATTGGGGTCCCCTATACTTAGAACGTAGTCTGCAAAGTGCCGGAGGCCGCATGCGCGTCCACCCTCCATTCGTTTGTATGGGACTTATAATAGACAAGTGAATGGAGCACTGGGTACACTTCCCATTCATTTCAATGGGACTTTCAAAAATAGCCAGCACTTGGCTATTTTCGGTAGTCCCATAGAAACGAATGGAGGGTGTCTGGCCCTGCATGCGCAGTGCGCCCTCTGGTACTTTGCAGACTCTGTTCTAAGTATAGAAGTGGGAAGCTTTACTGACCAGAATTTTTTTTCCATTTTGTTGTTCGAAAGTACATATAAATGGTGAGGGGGGTGGGGGGGGATTTGGTTGCTTACATTAATCAAAGGGAGGTTAAAGAGGTTTTCCGGGATTTTGATATTGATGACCTATCCTAGGTCATTAGTATCTGATCAGTGAGGGTCTGACTCCCAGGACCCCGCCGATCATCTGTTTGAGAAGGCACCAGCACTCCTGTGAGCACCGCAGTCCTGCTCGCCAAGAACAGTGCCGTTCATTGTATAGTGGCAGTGCTTGGTATCTCGATCAGCCCCATTGAAGTAATTGGGGCTGAGCATGATACCAAGCACAGCCGCTAAACAATGAATGGCACTGTGCTTGGTAAGCACGGAGAAGGCCGCTGTGCTGACAGGAGCACCTGTGCCTTCTCAAACAACTGTCGGACCCCCACCGATCAGATATCTATGACTAGGCTTGAGCGAATCGACCTTCGGATCATAGATCCAAAGTCAATTTGTTAAAATACTTACATTTTAATGCTTTATCCGTACAGCATTAAAATGTATTGGATCTGTGGAGCCAAAGTTCTTCTCGCCGAAAGTCGTGCAAGGCTTCGGTTAATTCCTACTGTATGCGTATCTGCATATTGAAAAACAATTTGAAATAGCAATCCGAACTGGCTTTTGGTACTGAGGTTTTAGCCAATACCAAAGCCCAGTTCGGATTGCTATTTCAAATTGTTTTTCGATATGTATACAGTAGGAATTCACCAAAATCACGCGTGACTTTGGTCTAAACGAACTTTGGCTCCATTGAGCCAATACATTTTAATGCTGTACGGATACTGTAATATCATACGGACATGTAATGTAATTTACTTTTATCGATTTGTTGTGCAGAAAGTAATGGGGCTTCTATATAGAAGTAAGTGAATGAACAATATGGTGCCCCTGATGGTGCATCTGTGAAACCTAGGTTGGGCCGATGTGATTGTAGTGATGTCTCACTGATGTGCCTTTTTTAATATCTGATAATGTGAGTATAATAAATCCACATAAAGAAGCATTGTGTAAGTGGTACTTCACTATTCACGTTTTTTTCCCTGTTTCCCACTGAGGAGACCCAGTGAGCATATTGAATTGTTTAGTTGCCTATAGCAACGGATGAACGGTGATTGACAGCAGCTAAGGATAGACCGGGTGTGGAAGGCTTGGGCAGTATTGAAGTAATGGAAAACAACTGGAATGGTCTGTACTTAACGGGGTTGTCCCACGAAAAATATTCCACATTTTTCAAACCAGCACCTGGATATGAATATTTTTGTAATTACATGTAATTAAAAAGTTAGCATAGCCACTGAGTTTTATTTTAAAAAAAAGTATCTGTATAAGGGTACTTTCACACTAGCGTTAGAGGAATCCGGCAGGCAGTTCCATTGCTGGAACTGCCTGCCAGATCCGGGAATCTGTGTGCAAATGGATACCATTTGTTTCTGTATGTGGATTCTTTTGACAAATGCATTGAAATACTGGATCTGTCTCTCTCCGGTGTCATCCGAAAAACGGATCCGGTATTTAATCTTTTTCACATTTTTAATGGTCTGCGCATGCGCAGACCAGAAAAACGGATCCGGCATTAATACATTGGTATCGGATCCGGCATTAATACATTTCCATTCCGGCAAGTGTTCCAGAATTTTGGCTGGAGAAAATACGGTATTTGGCCGGAAAAACTGCGGTAGTTTTTCCGGCCAAATACCGTAAAGGTGACTGAACTGAAGACATCCTAATGCATACTGAAAACATTAGGACACAACTGAAGCGTTTTTTTCTGGTATTGAGCCCCTCGGATGGAACTCAATACTGGAAAACCTTAACGCTAGTGTGAAAGTACCCTCCATTCAATAAAAAGGATCTGTATATCGCCACCTGCTTTTCTTGTTTTTCTGATTTCTTTGACCTGCTTACTGTGATGGCAGCACATGCTCAGTTTCATCCTTTACCTGCCTCCTGAGCTGTGATAGGAAGAGCATGGACACACCCCCTGAGCTGTGATAGGGAGAGCATGGACACACCCCCTGAGCTGTGATAGGAAGAGCATGGACACACCCCCTGAGCTGTGATAGGGAGAGCATGGACACACCCCCTGAGCTGTGATAGGAAGAGCATGGACACCCCCCCTGAGCTGTGATAGGAAGAGCATGGACACACCCCCTGAGCTGTGATAGGAAGAGCATGGACACACCCCCTGAGCTGTGATAGGAAGAGCATGGACACACCCCCTGAGCTGTGATAGGAAGAGCATGGACACGCCCCCTTAATTGCAGCAGAAAAGACGCTTCCCTTGAGCTTTCAGCTTGATATAAACCTAGCAGAGCAATGAATGTGGAGATCTGTGGATCCATTTGAGGTACAGGGCTGCTTCTAGCTTTGTTAGAAAGAGATTGTCATGTTCTGTATGATGTCTGATTTTCATTTTTTACATTAGTCTTGGAACAACCCCTTTATCTATCTGTGAGCAGCACAAATTCTTATCTATGATTGTTTGTTTGACTTTTTGAATGTGACCTACTTCATCTAAATTCTGCAGCGCTTTCACTTTAGGGACTTACAAGGGCGTACTTTTTATTTGTTTTATATGATTAAAAAAAGCCAAGCAATGTGTGTTGTTACCACCATCCCCATAACCGGTGTAGTACATGCTGGAACACGGCTTTATTCAAATTCCTCCTGAGACATTGTTCCACATGTCAGAGATTTATGTTCAGACAGTAGGAGTCATATGTTGGGGTAATGTGTAATAATAGACTTGTTCCCCAGAAGACCACTTAAGGCTACTTTCACACTCATGTTTTGGGAGGATCCGCAAAAACGGATCCATTACAATAATACAACCGTCATGAACTCCATTGAAAGTCAATGGGAGACGGATCCGTTTAGATTGTGGCAGAGAAAACAGATCAGTCGCCATCGACTTACATTGTGTGCCAGGACAGATCAGTTTGGCTCAGTTTCATCAAGAGTCTGCCTCCAGAGCAGAATGGAGGCAAACTGATGCATTCTGAGCAGATCCTTTTCCACTCACAATGCATTAGGGTAAAACTGATCCGTTTTGGACCGCTTGTGAGAACCCATAACGAATCTCACAAACGAAAAGCCAAAACGCGAGTGTGAAAGTAGCCTAAAGCGTCCATATTATAGTCCAACATCGCTAAACACAGTTAAAAGGCCTGAGAGTAAGGTCTATGGCTTCCAGACTTCAGGAAGTCTTTGGCCCCTTTCACACGGGCGAGTTTTCCGTGCGGGTGCAATGCATGATGTGAACGCACTGCACCCGTACTGAATCTGGACCCATTCATTTCTATGGGGCTATGCACATGAGCGGTGATTTTCACGCATCACTTCTGCGTGAATGGGGCTGCGTGAAAATTGCAAGCATCCGCAATCAAGTGCGGATGCGGTGGGATTTTCCTGCATGGTTGCTAAGAGACGATCGGGATGGGGACCCGATCTTTATTATTTTCCCTTATAACATGGTTATAAGGGGAAAAAATAGGATTCTCACTACAGAATGCTTAGTAAAATGTGGATTAAGGGGTTAAAAATAAAAAAAATTAACTCACCGTATCCACTTGATCGCGTAGTTGCCGATCTCTTCTCTCTTCTTCAATCATTAGCTGCTGGCTAAAGCACCCGTGGTGACGTCACATCACATGGTCCATCACCATGGTGATAGACAATGTGATTGGACCATGTGATGAGCGCAGTGACATCATCACAGGTCCTTTAACCGGCAGCTTTGTAGGGTGTCAATGGGTTATCATGGAAATCGGGGTCTTGATGATGGCCCCTGGGCCTGTCATGTTTTTATATCCATTAGATTCTTCCAGAGGCAGTGCCTAAAAGGATTATTGACAGCTATAATACACTGCAATACAGAAGTACAGCAGTGTATTATATAAGCCAAGGGACAGCAACCTCCAGCTGCTGTGAAATGACTCCCAGCATACACACCAGCTCGAGCGGCTTTTGTAACTCCCATAGAAGTGAATGAAGTATTCTGGGAGTTGTAGTTTTAGAACAGCTGGAGTTGTACAATGATTGTACTATAAAACTAACACTTTCTCACACGCGGTGAACGCAGTAAAAAAAAAAAAAAATGCCAGAATAGCTGTACTTTTGTTAACCTCACCTATGTAATAAAAAGCATTAAAAAAGTCATATGTACCAATGAAAAAGACAGCTTAAACTGCAACAACAAAAAAAAAGTGACACAGCAGCACTGACAGAAAATTAAGTTGTGGTTTACAGAATATGAGAAAACAAAAACTAATGATTTTTTTGTTTAAAAAAGGTGTTCTTTATTGTGCTATATAAATTTGGTTTCACAGTTAGGGTACTTTTACACTTGCGACAGGACGGATCGGATCCGCCCTGCCGCAAGTGCCTGTGCACTGCCGTCCTGCCGCTCCGTCCCCATTGACTATATTGGGGCAGGGGGCGGAGCTACGGCACAGCACGGCAAAGATCGCCGGACTGAAAAGTCAGACATGCAGGACTTTTAGTCCGACGATCTCCGGCCTTGCTGCGCCGTAGCTCCGCCCCCCGCCCCATTATAGTCAATGGGGATGGAGCGGCAGCACGGCAGTGCACGGGCACTTGCGGCAGGACGGATCCGTCCTGCCGCAAGTGTAAAAGTACCCTAATCGTACTGACCGACAGAATAAATATAACATGTTAATTACGTCGACAGGGAAACAATGCAGTGTTTAAACAGTAAAAACACAATGCCAAAAATAGTTTTTTTCTTGTCGTCGCCCCCCCCCCCAAAAAAAAAAAAATAATAGCATTTAGTCAATTTTATATGCACCACAAAATGGTGCCACTGAGAAACAAAAAATCATCCCGCTAAAAAAAACAGTCCAGATACAGCTACATTACCAGAAAAATAGTTATAGCTTTTGGAATGTGACAATGAATAAAGAAAAAAAAATGGCTGCATTGTTAAAGGTGTCCTCCAGGCTCTTAATATGTATGACTAAAGGACCATTCAGACGGCCGTAGTGCTTTGTGGATCCGCAAAACACGCATACCGGCCGTGTCTGCAATTTGCAGACCGCACATGGCCACAACCATAATAGAAACTGCCTATTCTTGTCCGCAATTACAGAGAAGAATAGGACATGTTCTATCTTTTCCACGGAGCCACTGTGTGCTGTCTGCATCTTTTGCGGCCCCATTGAAATGAACTGGTCCGCACTCGTTCCGCAGGATCCTGGAAACCCCCTTTAGAGAGCATCTGTCACAACTTCCTACGGTATATTCCGTGGTTAAACTCTGAACAGCCCCTCATCAACTGTGCAGATATCAAGATATAATTTTTCCAAGGCACCTGAATTCCCATAAAAATTGCTTCTATTCAAATCTTTATTAAAATGGCAAACATTATGAATTTTTGGACACACTCAGCCTTTATCAATCCAAAATACAAATACTATACGTCTGTGTCCATATTTGTGGGGTCATATATGCATCATGGTTATACTAATTTCAGGCTTCTGGTCTATCTATGCTATCGCCTGAACATAAATATTCAACTTTATTTATTACCTAGACGCTTTGTAAGATTTGGCCTGTCTTATGACTACCCTGACCGCGTATTGTCAGGGCGCATCTTTCTTTATACTGGACGCCTAGTCGATCTTACCCATCTACACGTCGCCGTACCACTGGCATAGTTGCCCATAGTTAGCTGTTTGAGCATGCTCGTGTACGTAGTGATGTCACACCCTTATCATGTGACTTATTCAGAGCGCCAAGGTACCGCTTTAAAACGGGGCATGCGCGGTACAGTTAGCGCAACGCCATCCAATATTCAACACGCTTCTGCTTCTCTGGTATTTACATCTACAATATACGTGTTCTCATAACCTTATATAAATGTATTGACAGCTTATTTATACTCAGCGCTACTTTTGGCTATAACCACTATCCACTCAACCATTATAAAATAACCAAAATGTGGGCTCACAATTCTTACCACTGATGAAGGGGGTATCCCTGATACACGTATGGTGTGGATAGTGAGCCCTTTATGAGTAAGTGATATCAAAGGGACATTGAATTGAGCTATCACGTCAAAGGATTGACTCAAGTTTGGACTTAATATAACAATACTTCTTGAAGAGCAATAGGACCCAGAGAACTCTGAGAACATCGTACCCCTTGTTCCTGTGGATATCATTCTATCCGTTCACGCGGGATGCTGTGTAAAAACCGGGAGACCATCGGGACGCCGTGCAGGTCTGAAGCAACTACTACCGGAATAAGCAGCTATATACTGCCACTGAAGGGGGTAACGTATATTTAATGCTCTAACAGATTTTAAGGTGGGCATTAGTGCAGCATTTGCCTGTATCATCGTAGAAGCATCGCTGCAAGTGATGATATACAGCAGCATCAGTGACATTCATTTGAGCGCATTGGTCCGGCAGCTCCATTGATAATTTGCCTGTGCTGATTCGGGAGCAGCGCTGCCGGTGTGAACAAAGTATCAGCGCGACTGACACTGAACGCATCTGTCCGGCGGCCAATTGATAGCTGGTACCGGGACTGACATTGGGAGGCAGAGTGATCTATCTCAGTATATTTATATCTATTACAGCAAGTTTTGCAGTATATATAAGGAGGACATATAAGGCTAATTTTACAGCGATCCAATTGTTTCTGATTGATACATTGATACTTTAATGTTGCCTATTGTTTCTTTTGGCCAAATCGAATTGATAAGCGGTGTCTTAAGACCTGATTGTTTTAAGACCCGATAGGCTTACAGAGACACCGGCGCCACCTGCTGGACTCAATTCTACATATTTTGTGTTGTATATGGTTTTAGGTGTTTTTAAAAAATATAAAATATTATATATTTTTTCCATTATATGTGTATTTTAGGCAAATAAATATTTATGATATATTTATCCATTTTGTCCCATTTTTGAGTGCCCCTCCGTATAACATTTACTACTTTGTGGGCCGCTCGAGTACTAGGGGGGTGGTACCGGAGGTGAGCACCAGCATCCAATTGTACTTGCGGGGTGAGCCATTGAATTTGCACTTTGATTTATACTTTTGGCTATACTCTGGGCACATAATATAATCCATTACCAACTCTGTTAGACTTATATACTAAGTTTTCTCTTATGTCAGCCTCTTTGTGACCAGCACTATACTGTTCAGATTATATATTATATTATAACAGCATCAGGCTATTTTCTGTTATGTCGGACTGCAGTTTTGTATTCAGATTATACACCTAACTACCATCCTTTGACTTGTTGTATTTATCTAACTGTATTAACTGTTCTTTGTATGTCTAATTATATACTGTTTATTAGACGATTGTAAAGTATGATACATATCTATATTCCACACATTCCTACTCATTATTATTGTTTTCCTCCATTTTCCCTAATTTTTACTTTATTGTAATCCCAGTTTTCTTGTATATTGTCTTATTTGTACTATATGTATTTTTATAGGCCGTGATCAAGGTCCGGGACGGACCGAAATGTTGGCCTTATTTACCACAAATTATATATGGATGGAATAAACACATATTAAGTTGCATTATATCCCAGATTCTCGTGAATTCCTTCTACATATATGCATCATCAACCATATGAACGTGTGGTATCTGCAGCGTTGTCAGGCACTCTTGTAGATACCCCACATGCATATGAGTATCCATGATGATGCATGCATGACCCTACAAATATGGAGGATGATTGGTTTACTTTTGCACGTATGTAAACAGCCATCTGATACGGATGCATTCTATTTGTATTTTTGCTTGATAAAGGCTGAGTGTGGCGGAAACTTTATTTTTGGCATTTCAATAAAAGTTTGAGTGAAATAGATATTTTTTTTGCCCATTTCAGTGCCTTGGAAATAATTGTGTGGGTTTATATCACCTTTTAGAAATTGGCTTTCACTTTGACATTTTGTCAACCTGTGTAAAAGAATCCTCATCATTAAATCCACTGTAGTTCAACATTACAGAATAAAAATATGAGAAGGTCCAAGGGCAACCAACAAACATAAACTGATGACCATTTCATTCATGGTTGCACTTAGCTTGTCAGAGCATAAATTGCTGTTTAAAGTGTCTCTCCGGGGTGGCTCACAAGGGAAGAAGGTTGTTTGGTGAAGCTCTATGATGGCTGTGTGACCTAGTATTTGGATAGGCAACATCCTAATGGGTCCACATCTTTAGGAGTGTTTTCACACAATGTAAATTCATTTAACAGTCGATTCCAGAGATGAGTGGTTTAATTTAATACTTTCTTGGATCCTAATGTATCATCATTTAAACTTACAAGTATAATATTATCAATTTGGTTAAATTAAATGATTTGGAATGTGTTCAGGAAAATAAACTTTTCCATATAAATCAAAGCTTCAGCATCAGCTTACTGTGTAGACATTAGAGCCCACAGGCATGATTTGAAGACACACACTACCCTCTCTGTTGACGATATCTATGCAGATGACAGTAATTTTGTATTGCCAATTTCTGTGTAATCCAGTCTACTTAACTACTTGCCATCTGTCAATCAACTATCTGCATTTGTTTTGTTCCTTCATAGTACATATCTAGGTCACTGCCCACACAGTCACGATTAATTGACAGTGCAGCACCCTAGTATTTGTGACCATCAAGTGACTAGACATCTGTATGGACCATCATTTGACATGTGAAGGACACCTTGTGCTGCTTTGGATGGATGACCTACCAAAATATGAACTAGAAAGAATATAACTAGCCGACTAGGTGTCCCAAATGATAATTTAAGAGACCTTGCCATAGTCTGTTCTTTAACAACCTCCCTCTACAGAGTCTCACCACTTTGTATATTTTTTGTGTATTATGATGATCTGCATCAACATAGGTGAGTAGTATGAGGTCCTTTAGCAGCTGAGGCATGTATTATAAGATTTTGCAGCAGCTGAGGCAGGGTTGCATGATTGCACCTAGCCTTTCTGCTGCCTGAGGCAAAATTTAAATGCCCATGCCAAATTCTCAACCTAACCCTCCGGTCCTAACATTACATACAGCAGTACAAAACATAAACTGTAATACATTACAGTGACACTGCAGGAAACGGAGGGACCAACTGCCGGGCCTCGTCTGACAGCGATCTTGATTAGCCACAGGAGTGGGGATTGGGGGGGGGGGCGGAGTACGTAAAAAGTTTTCTGTGGGGCCCACTCATTTCTAGTTACACCACTGCTTTCAGCCATCTCTTGTCTCTGCAGAGTTTAACAGTAAGACATCTTAGTTTCCTACTTTTCCATCATCCACCCTACCTTCTGAACACCCCATCCTACCTCCCCCAATATTGTACCCGCTGTGCTCCCTAATACTATACTGCAGATACAGATGAAAATACTAGTACCACAAAAATAGTGCCCCTTCAATAATTATTGGCACACAGTGCCCTAAGGCTCCATTCACACGTCCACAATTCTGTTCCGCATTTTGTGGAACGGAATTGCAGACCTTTTTATTTCTATGGGGACACACTATGTCCCGCCTGGATCCGGACTTCCGTTCCGCAAAAAAATAGAACATGTCCTATTCTTGTCCGCAATTGCGGACAAGAAAAAGCGTTTTCTATGAGAGTGCCGGCGATGTGCGGTGCGCAAAATGCGGAACACACATTGCCGGTGTCCGTGTTTTGCGGATCCGCAAAACACACACGGATGAATGGAGCCTAAAAAATAATTTTGCCAAGCACATCGTGCCCCTGGCAGTAAAAGTGTTGGAAACCTAGTGACCCCCAAAAATACTTGTGCTAAGCTGATACTGGATCAGGGTACCACACACACACACACTGATAATACTCCCTAAAGTCCCACTAATAGTAATAATTCTCTGCCAGAGTGCACTTATTAGTAATGGTGCCCCCAACACTTAAAATGTCCCCACTGTGCACCAGATGTAATAATGCCCTCATAGTACCCATGCTAGTAATCATGTTCCCCATAGTCCCCCAGAAATAATAAAGTTCACCATAATGCCCCTCCGTAATAATAATTCTCCTTATAATGTGTGACAGTAGAAAAATGCCGCCTAATGTGTGCCAGTGCAGAAATTATCTCTTATAATGTGTGCCAGTACAAAAAATATCCCTAAGGGCTCGTTCACATCACCGTTTCTCCGTTAAGGAGCAGGAGAACGGAAAGGACGGATGCTGTACATAACTGACACCTAACTGACACCAACTGTTCGTAAGCTAATATCTTCGCTTCATCTCCTATCATTTAGTGCGCATGCGATTTTACTTAGATTCGGACAGGATCGATTTTTTACTCTGAATTAGACACTGAAGCATTTGAGATATTCGCGCATGTTCACAAGCTTTTCAAACAGTGCCCACATATAATGTGATTCAGTACAAAGAATGCCCCCTTATAATGTGTGCTAGTACAAAAAAATGCCTCCTTTTGTGTGCCAGTACAAAAAATGTCCCCTAATAATGTGTCAGTACAAAAAAATGCCCCTGATAATGAGTGCCAGTACAAAAAATACCCCTTTAAAATGTGTGCCTATAAAAAAAAACTTATATTGTGTGCCAGTACAAAAAATACCTCCTCTTAGTGCCAACAGTATAGCCAATGTCCCCATAGTGCCTCCATAATGTGTGCTAATGCCCCATTATGTGTGCCAGTACAAAAAATACCCCCTCCTAGTGCCCCAGTAGAGCCAATGTCTCCACAGTCCCCCCATAATGTATGTCAGTACAGAAAATCACCTCTATTAGTCCCCTCAGTTGAGCTAATGTCCCTATAGTGCCCTTCATAATGTGTGCCAGTTCAAAATGCCCCTATTTAGTGCCCCCATAGTGCTCCTCTCCCTCCCCTTTCCCACAGTGGCCCAATAGCAGGGTGCCAAATTAAAAATAAAAAAAAACTTACCTCCATGTGGCTGTCTGTGATGAGGTGCAGGCCTCTTCCGGCCTGTGTCCCACTCTGTATGCTGCCTGACTTACGTGGTGCGATGATGATGTCATTGCACCGCCCTCTGATAGGCTACAGGCACTAGGCCTGATGCCTATCAAAGGGAACGCGGCAGGGAGATGACTGTATGACCATCCTCAGTTGACTATAGAGAGATGAGCACTTCCATTGTGGAAGCACTCATCTCTTTATAGTCAATTTTCAATGGCCCTGCCGGCGACTTCACTTGTATCCAGGGTTGCGCCACCTAAGGCAATTGCATCTCTTTGCCAAATTGGCAGTGCACCCCTGAGCTGAGGTGTGTTTTTGGATGTTCTGCAGCAGCTGAGGTGTGTGATAAGAGGTTCTGCAGCAGCTGAGGTGTGAAAACTGGCTTAGTTGCTGATAGCAAGCAATCAGATTCCACCTTTCATTTTTCAGAGCTCCTTTAAAAAATTGGACGCTGATTGGTTGCTATGAGCAACTAAGACCGTTTTTCTTTACACCAGTTTTGATAAGTGTCCCCCATTATGATAGTTCACAGAGCTGGATATAGCAAACTTGTGATCCTTATGTAAATTATGTTCACCACAGAACACTGGTTACAACCTGCTTATTGTATACTGCAATAAAGAGCACTTGTTACTAAGTATTTCACTTAAAGCAGTAATAGATTATACTCTGACAGACAGGATACCATGCCATAGTGAAGTACTGCAATGTATTATCGAAGTGATCAGGGAACTGAATGCTCAAGGTCCAAAGTGGGACTAAAAAAAGTTCAATAAAGTTTACAGAAAAATGTAAAAAAAAATCCCAAGTACATAAAAAAATACATTTGTTCTCTTAAATACTTTATTATGGGCAAAAAAAAAAAAAAAAAAAACTATGTAAAAACTATGCATGACTGGTCCACTGGAAGCATACATGACATAATTTGTAGTGACTAATCTTTTTTACTGGTGGCTGTATTGTATATTCATTCCCATGAAAATCACAAGGTTTCCATAGCAATGAATAGAGAGGCTGGTGCACGCAAAGACAAATTGAACAGCACACCTTAGCGGGAACTAGCAAGCAAGATGTACCTATTGCAGAACCCAGTTTTAGAGCTTCTCACAAATGAACTTCTGCTTTTGTTAGGGACAGTGTGAGGATCCATTCCAGCCTCCCCCAGTGCTCTGGTCTGCTTATGCCGATTTCTGGCTGCCCAGCATCCAGCAGTTCTCCTCAAGCCTGGGGGCAAGTCCGAATACAGGCAGTCTGCCAGTACTATACTGGTCTAGACTTCTTTCCCATACTTGTATGCCAATCATTAGTGAGCCCTATCCTAATTCTTGCCCCTATCCCCAGCATACTTGGTATAAGAGATGTTTTTTTTCCTCACAGTATTTAGGGGAAATTAACTGCAGGTCACAGAAGACGGTTTATGGGGGAGAGGGAGAGCTTATGAGGGTAAAGAGCTAAAACACAAGGACATTTATTGATTACAGCACAGACAGGGCCAGGATATGTAAGATGCAGAGTGAGTCTAGTCTAAAACCAAGGAAATGAGGTCAGCTGGCGCTTGCCGATGATGCGGTGCTGCGGGAAGGAGCGTAGCTCCACGTAATAGTGATGAAGAGATCCCAGCACGCAAACTTGCTTTTCAATCAATGCTTCTTATTTATTATTTTCATATGGTTTCTGATAACGCGTTTCGGCGATCAGCCTTTGTCGTCATTGATGACAAAGGCTTATCGCCGAAACGCGTTACCAGAAACCATATGAAAATAATAAATAAGAAGCATTGATTGAAAAGCAAGTTTGTGTGCTGGGATCTCTTCATCACTAGTCTAAAACCAACACATTCAGAGGCACTCAGACCTTCATAAATGAATTCTATTATGACTAGAGTAAGAAACACATTTACTGTGTAGTGGAGGGAAGATGTGGCTGTCATACACAGAAAACAGCAGTCTGAGATGCTGAGCAGTCTGCACTGTTCAAGATTTGAGCCCTTTAAAAGCCAGGAGTGCAAGTGCCCTACGGACAGAATGGAGAGGCATAGCTGGCAAGCACAGGCTGTGGCCTGCAGGAAATGACACATAGAACTCTGGTGGCCGAACCAGCGGAGAAGTGAAAGCGGCAGGATCGGCACCCACGCCTGCATGCGAGAGCAGGACCACGGCGGGCATGGGTTGCTGATACAACACCAGATAACATGCTATAACTGGCAAACATCAGTCCAAGAGAGCACCAAGCTTCCTTCTGTCAGGCCAAAATCTTTCCTACCTGTATGTGTGACTTCTGGAGCACAGACTTAAAACAGGATTAGTAAATCTGCCCCAGTATATTAGTAAATTACTAATCTTACTTCAGTAACACTTAAAGGCTATGTACACTTTTTGGGGCATTTTTTATTACTACATTGTATTCATTTTGAGCTAAAAAAAAAAAAAAACTTTTTTTTCAATTGGTCTTTATTAACAATGTTGCCCTTTTCTTTATATAGGCTTGAGATTCTGTAGTAGCATCTGTTTTCACTCTGTTCCATCAGGCAGCTCAACTGACAGCTCCTTATCTGACCTCTTAGGATACTTCCACACTAGCGTTATTCTTTTCCGGCATAAAAGTTCCGTCGTCGGGGCTCTATGCCGGAAAAAAACGCTTCAGTCACATCTCCATGCATTCTGAATGGAGAGAAATCTGTTCAGTATGCATCAGGATCTCTTCAGTTCAGTCACTGAACGGCATTTTGTCTGGAGATAATACCTAGTGCATACAAAGTTTCTTGCCCATTTTTAGGATGTCTTGCAGATGGGTGGAAGACTTCAGGAACCTCTTGCCAACCAGATTGAACAAATGCGCCATGCAGGGCACATGGCTCAGCCCTCCTTGATGCAGCGCTGACACCATGTTCTTCCTGTTGTTGGTCACCATGGTTCCGATTTTGAGTTGTGTTGGAGAAAGCCAGGATTCGAATTCTTCATGAAGGACACGGAGCAGTTTCTCCCTTGTGTAACTCCGTTCACCCAGGCAAACAAGATGCAAAACAGCGTGACACCGCCTTCTCTGAAAGGTGCAAAGTCCACCACTTGGAAAGGGAGGGACTGCAGCACCAGCAACTTGGACAGGAGCACGTTCAGCTTCTCTGCCGTTGGATGAGTGCACACATACTGTTGTCTCTTGGCAATCGCTTTAGTGATCGATTTCTGTTGGAATGACTGACGAGTAGTAGGAGGAGCAGGTGCATCAGGACAAGCAGATGATGGGAAGGACAGACAGCTCCCTTCAGGTGAGGTGGTGGAGCCTTGACTGCCTGAAACCGGGTGCGTGCCTCTGGGTGATGCAGCGGTTGCTGCGGCAGGCTGGACCACCATATCGGAGCCACGGTTTTCCCGGCTACTTTATGGTGACGCTGCATATGTCGACGCAGGGCCGTGGTGCCAACATTGGCACCCTGGCCACGCTTCACCTTGTGCCCACAGATTCTACTTATGGCCATATTCACCTCCTCCAGCGGCTTAACAAAAAACAGCCACACTGCAGAGTGGGTGATTTTACCCACAACACTATGCACTGACTGACTGCTACCGCCGCCGCTTCCGTAAACCCGTGCACCGCTACTTCCCGAGCAGGTAGGCTCCTGCGAAGCAGGTGGTCTACCCCGGGCACGTTTGGCTCCCGACCTCCCTCTGCTGCCACCCTGCTGACTCCCGGCCACGCTAGCGACTTGCTGACTCTGCCGCTGGCTCACGGGCAAGCTCTCACCCTTTTCTCCCGATGATGATGAAGCCCCTTCGTCACCCGGCTCCCAAGTGCGATCAGTTACATCATTACCATCAAGTACTGTCTGCATGTCACTAATGTCCTCCTCAACTATCTCTGGGTCAGGAGCCTGACCGCTCACAAGACCAGCTCCCACGCTACTCTTCTCATCACTACTTGCCTGCCTAGCGGAGGAAGCGGCGGATGTCTACTCCAGATCTTGGCAGGGCAGTAGCTGCTGACTGTCCTCTAGTAGCTTGTCCTCGCTGAAAAGTGGAGCCGAGCCAAGGAAATATAATACTTCTAGCGTTGAGGGAACTGAAAATGACACAGGAAGGTTCAGGACAGGTCGGGGCAAAGAGACTGCTCCCGGGCCATGCCAACTAATCGTCGTGTCAGAGGAACCCACCGACTCTTGGCTGGAGGTGTCTGATGTCACTTGGGACGAAGTGGATGACTGAGTCAACCATTCACGAACCGCTGGGTTGCTGGTCAAGACATGACCGCTAGATGACACCGGGAGCACAGGCCTCTTGCTGCGACCCCTGGTACCACACCCCCTAACTCTGCTGCGACCTCTGCCTGCGCCAGAAACATTTAGGCCTTTGCCACTCCCCTGTGCAAGGCCTGGCACTTACATGTCTTACATACTGTTAGATTCAATAAATAAATTAAAAGGAAATTAAAACACCCCAGAAAAGGCTTCACAACAGATAACTGCACCGCTAAGCGGCAAATATATTTTTTATTTTTCCGCCAATACACCCCACAAAAGGCTTCACAACAGATAACTCCACCGCTGAGCGGCAAAAATACTTTTTCTTTTTCCATTAAAACACCCCAGAAAAGGCTTTACAACAGATAACTGCACTGCTGAGCGGCAAATATAATTTTTCTTTTTCAGCTAATACACCCCACAAAAGGCACTGACTTCACTAGGGGGCGGCCTCTTAACGGGGTGGGTGGCCGGGTACATCCTGACTGCAAGCATCTCGATCCCGCTCTATACAGCCGCAGTAAGTATGACTTAGTGGGTGTATCGGTGTCTGATCACAAGCGGCGCAGGTAGCCAATAGGAACGCACACCAGCCGGCCGCATTCGCTGACAGCAGTGCCCAGCAGGTGCAGCTCTGAGTGAAGACACCCCCTTGCCCACCCTGCCCCTGACTGTAGTGAAGGTAACCATCTAAGGGTGCTTTGACACTTGCGTTCTGAGGATCCAGCAGGCACTTCTGTCCTGCCGAATCCATCAGAACGCAAGTCGTCTGAAATCATTTGAAGACTGATCAGGATTCTGATCAGTCATCAAAATGCTTTCAGGTAACCATGGCAGCCAGGACGCTACTGAAGTCCAGGCTGCCATGGTACTCCGCAGCAGTGTACTTACCTGCACTGCGACCGCCGGGTGCTCCTTCATGACGTCACAGGTCCCCGCGGCGAATAGATCAATGCGTCACCCGGACCTGTGACATCATGAAGGAGCGCCCGGGGGCAGGTAAGTACACTGCTGCGGAGTACTTACCATGGCAGCCAGGACTTCAGTAGCGTCCTGGCTGCCATGGTAACCGATTGGAGCCCCAGCTTACATTGGGGCCCCGATCGGAACTGCTGCTGCGCATGCGCAGAGCAAAATGTCGGATATGGCGATGCGCCGAAACGACGTTTAGCTTAATTCCGGATCCGGATTAATGCACTTCAATGGGCATTAATTCCAGATCCGGTGTTACGGCAAGTCTTCTGAATTTTGGGATGGAGACAAATCCGCAGCATGCTGTCAACGTCCAAAAAACGTTACAATACTGGACGGAAGACATCCTGATGTATCCTGAACGGATTTCGCTCCATTCAGAATGTCTGGGGATAATCCTGATCAGTTTATTTCCGGCATAGAGACCCGACGACGGATCTCTACGCTGGAAAGTAAAAACGCAAGTGTGAAAGCACCCTTACCAGTGACTGCATTTCTGAGTTATAACCTCCCTTCTGATGATCAGCTTTGTCATGTGACCAACACTCTGATCTCCAAATGACACAAAGTCAGTTACTTCACAATTCATTTCTATGAGACTGACATTGAGGTTCCCATAGGAATACATAGAGAAATTGGTTTCCTGTCTATGCATAAGATGCTGTGTTATTTGGAGAGTCAGAGAGTTGGTCACATGACACAGCTGAGGATCAGAAATTAGGTTATAACTCGCTAATACAGTCACTGTTAAAGGGGTTATCCAAGTTATATTTATTGATGACCCGGCACCCCCGCCGATCAGCTGTTTGAAGAGAAGGCGAGCGCCGTGACAGCGCTGCCTCCTCTTCATTGTTTACCTACTCGCCGTTGCATCTGCAGCGGTGAGCAGGTGTAATTACACCCAAGCCGTTCCATTCATTTCAATGGGACGGCTCTGTAGTATACACTTGTATAGAAACGAGCCGTCCCATTGAAATGAATGGAACGGCTTGGGTGTAATTACACCTGCTCACCGCTGCAGATGCAACGGCCAGCATGTAAACAATGACGAGGAGGCAGCGCCTTCTCTTCAAACAGCTGATCGGCGGGGGTGCCGGGTGTCGGACCCCCGCCGATCTGATATTGATGACCTATCCTGAGGATAGGTCATCAATAAATATAACTTGGACAACCCCTTTAAGAAGATTACATTCACTACAGTTTACATAATGTAACTTTCTAACAGGTCAGAGAGTAAAAAATTTTGTGGGAATGCTACTTTAATCCGAACCATTGCGCCTGGTCAGCTCAGATGGTCGGTACTTGTGCAGTATATCTGATGCTGCTTTCTGAACTCATCGGATAAACCGCGCTAGTGCCAAGCCCTAAGCAGACTCAGCACAGGCACAATGGGTTTGATGAGCTTGGGAAGCAGAATCAGAACCACTTCATGAGCGCCAAGTCACAGGTGCGAGAATAAAGGGCTAGCTGAGGGGTATAGCCTTGTCAATCAAGGGGGAGCGTGCAAAGCAGAAGGCCATAATAAAAGCGGTGCTCCAAGGGCTCTGCCCAACCCCATGTGCTCAAGTGTTCTAATTTGCATATAAATGAAACCGTAGATATCTTACCAGCAACTAAACATACAAACAAAATGTATTGTTTTAATCAGCATAATCAACCCTTTTAGGCATTATACTGGGTTTTATGCGGTTCATACTGCTGACAAATGCTTTTACACTTTCTCTTCTTTTATGATCCCCCTCCTGATTTTGGCTTCCAAAACTACATTAAATAAAACCTGGCCAACAACAGTCGTGTGCATGAGCCCTAACCCTAAGTTCACACCTGAGCGGTTTACAGCGTTTTACCCATGTTTCCCTATGGCCCTGGATCTCACCTGAGCGTTTTACAGCGCGTTTGAACGCGCTGTAAAACGCCCTACGCTCAAAGAAGTTCTTGAGCTTCTTTGGGGCGTTTTGTCGCGTGTTTGCATCCATAGACTTAAATGGGAATGTGTGTAAAACGCGCGTTAAGTGTAGATATGCCTTTTTAAATTGGTCTCCAGAGTCACAAACGTAAAACGCGCGTCTCAGAAACGCTCAGGTGTGAACCCAGGGTAAAGGCGAAGCGTTACTAAGGCGAGATGAGACAAAATCCCGACCACCTCCTGGCAGGGAAACAGTGGAGAGCTCCCATTGCAGTGCATGAGAGCTACGGAAACAATGTAGCACAGCAACCTGTGTTGTTTTCCTAACTCAGAAACGGTATCGCTTCCTGTGCTACGCTGTTTCCGTCGCTCTCATGCACTGCAATGGGAGATCTCCACTGTTTCCCGGTCGGGACTGTCTCATCTCGCCTTAGTAACAGCGAGATAAGACAACCCCTTTAAGCCTTGAATCGCACATACAGGGGGGGGTTTAACAGAACACTAGCTAAAGGTGCATTCACATCCGTTCTGATCTCTGTTAGAAGAACAGAATAAAAAAACAAACAAAAAAAACTATTCTGTCTTTCGCCAGAACAGCCTTGCGGGGAGCGTGCGGTTGTTTATTGCAACCAATCAGATTCTAGCTTTTATTTTCCACAGGAGCTCGGAAACATGAAGAGTAGAATCTGATTGGTTGCTATGGGCATACATCTCCCCCACCATTTTGGGGGTTTGGGCAGTATGTCTGACTGACCCACAGAGGTGGAGCAGCAGATAGGCACACACACAACTACTCCCGTGTCCAGCCCTGCCATATGGCATCAAATTCCTGGTTTGTCACAACATGGCCTTTTGTGGACGCCACAACCAAGACCACTAGAATAATGCGGAATGAGCTGTGGGACAGAACTATCCGCCAGTGCCATCCCAACTAGGGAAAACCCCATGAATCCTAGCGAGGAAAAGGAAGCGACGTGACGGCGAGAATCCTCCCTGACGTAACGCGTTCAAGTTCGAATCCGGGCAACTCTCCTCACTACTAATGTGCGCCGTGTTGTTTTTTTCTCCCCCTTGCTCTTTGTGACGTAGGCCGGCACCTGCAAGCTAATAGGTCGAGGCGTGGAAAGAAGCACACTCGCTCCTCCTCCCGTTTCCACGCCTCTCAGACGGTGTTCGGAGCAGTAAGCCGCAAGCGCTCGGCTTAGGTGAGTTCGAGGCCGCCGTGCCCCAGGTGTGAGTACGTGCGGTGCCGGTGGGTCTGCGATATGGCCCGCTATTTGCCGCCTAGGTGTGAAGTGTGCTTACGGAGGATTCCCGGTGCGGCCGGTGGGTCTTAGGTTCAGCCGCCCGCCAGAGGGTGGCTACAGTGAGTGCGAGGGTTGTGTGGGCATCCTCTGCGGCACGGGTGACCTCGTCCCTCGGTGTGTGTCCTTCTGGGCGCCCACGTGTGTGCAAGCCTGAGTACACAGGAGAGGCAGAGCGTGCGGGAAGGGGTGGCGTCAGTCAGAGGAGCCAGGCGCTGTGATTTCCCGGGTGTGCGCCATACACGTGCACGGCTGGCAGTGCCATGGCCGCTGGGTGACAGCGTGCAGGCCTGGCGTCTATATATAGCAGCTGGGGAGGAGGCTATTTATATACATTGTGTATGCAGGCTGCTGTAACCCCTTCATGGTGACACGGGGGTCACGTGGGGGCCTGGGACCTCCAGGGCTTCAGAGTGACCCGAGGAGCTTCACCAAGGTCACCCCAACCCCACAGGTGTCAGGCTGAAAGGTCATCGGTACTGCTGGTGTCCCCTGAGTGCTGGATGCCGTGTGACATTGAGCGTGTGCCATCCACAAGTGTCCCCAGCAGCACATGGCACTGGAGGTCATTCCTCTCCACAGTCTGGGGATGGGCTGCCACTTTCTACAGTGTTAGAACTTTTACCCGCTGGTGCCCAGCGCTCTCCACAGTAACCTTATATACCTGCTGTCCATGTTGGATTCTTACATGCAGTCCGCCCATGGAGGGGGGAAGGTAACCCTTAGGGAAGATCCGCAGTATGATACAAATTAGCTGTATTCGAAATCTGCCCAAAGGGTGAAATCTGTAACAAGCCTGGATGTTGGTGTGGAAACATATACCCTAAGGGTACTTTCACACTAGCGTTAGTGTGATCCAGCAGGCAGTTCCGTCGTCGGAGCTGCCAGCCGGATCCGCCGTGCTGTCACAACTGACAGCATTTGTAGATGGATCCGGGTGCGGATCCGTCTACAAATGCATTGCAAGAACGGATCTGTCTCTCCGCTTGTCATGCGCAGTCTTTTTCACATGCAGACCAGAAGGACGGAACCGTCCTTCGGTTGTTTCGCAATGCCGGATCCGGCACTAATGCAAGTTAATGTAAATTAATGCCGGATCCAGCATTCCAGCGACTGATCAGGCATTTTGGACGGACATAATACCGGATCCGTCATACCGCAAGACAACTAAAAGCATTTGGAGACGCAGATCCGTCTCACAAATGCATTGCAAGTGCAGATCCGTCTCTCTGTTTTCAGACGGAGAGACGGAGCCGTCTTGATTTTTTTTTTCCACAGTTTTAAAGGTCTGCCCATACGCAGACTGGAAGGGAGGGTCTGTCGTTGCGGTATTTGTAATGCCGCATCCGGCACTAATACAGGTCAATGAGAATTAATGCCTGATCAGGCATTTTGTCATGCGTTCCGGAATTTTAGATGGAGATAATACCGCGGCATGCTGCTGTATTTTCTCTGTCTAAAAAATGTTCAGTGACTGAACGGAAGACATCCTGATGCATCCAGAACGTATTTTTCTCTATTCAGAATGCACGGGGATAATCCTGATCAGTATTCTTCCGGCATAGATTCCCGAGGACGGAACTCTATGCCGAAAAAAAAAAAAACGCTAGTGTGAAAGGGGCCTTATCAGTCCACTGCCATTCTTATTCTAACGTCTGACAATTCCTGGGCGCACTGCTGACGCTTAATAAGCCCTCATGCACACAACTGTATCCATTTTACCGTCTGCAAAATACAGATGTGCTCCGTGTTGCTTCTACATTCTGCCATCAAGTACGGGACGTGTTCTTTATTTTTGTGGAACGGACATACTGACGGATAAAGCACCCGGACCATCCTTGTGCCTTCCGTATCCTCATGTCCATTCTTTAAAAAGATAGACCAAGTCCACAGAATGCGGCAGAGCACAGACCACCTCCATATTTTGCTTATCCGCGATTTGCGAACCACAAAAGGGATAAGGCGTATGGGATCTAATCCCTGCTCATGAAACGGACAGTCGCAGACATTTCTGGGATAAATCGGCCTCATGTGAATCTACCCTAAGGGGAGGTTTTTAAAAGTTTCATAAAAAATCTTAATTTAAGGCTTCATCCACAAGGCTGTGCCCGTGTTGTAATTCAGCAAACTACTCTCTCCACAGTACAGAACAGAATAGGACTTGTTCTATAGTTTTCCAAATGACTACACAAATCCTGAAAAAATACAATGTGTATGGCCCCCATAGAGATGAATGGGTCACAAAAAATGTGGGCAGTACATGGCTAAAAATACGGAGACTAAGGGCTCTTTTACACTTGTGTTTTTGTTTTCCGGCATAGAGATCCGTCGTCGGGGCCCCTATGCCGGAAAAATCCTGATCAGTTTTATCCCCATGCATTCTGAATGGAGAGAAATCCGTTCAGGATGCATCAGGATGTCTTCAGTTCAGGACCAGAACGTTTTTTGGACGCAGCAAATACCGCAGCATGCTGCGCTTTTTGCTCCGGCCAAAAATCCTGAACACTTGCCGCAAGGCCGGATCCGGAATTAATGCCCATTGAAAGGCATTAATCCGGATCCGGCCTTAAGCTAAACGTCGTTTCGGCGCATCGCTGCAAAAAGATACATTGTCTGCAAAATGCTGACCATGGACCCATTGAGAACATGGGTGTGCAAATAAAATGTGAATGGCACTCGGACCGCCAACGTATTTTGCGCATAAGGCCTAAAAGGAATGGGCAACCACTTTTATAGTTAGGTGCTAGGATCGCATGGCCATTTTTATTGCCTGAACTGCTGTGATCTACAGTCTGTGTGTCTACTGTAAGATGCAGGGTTTTCTTCCATCTCTTTTGCTGGAAATGTACCTTTCTGGTATTGCTAAATGCTCAATCATAGTTGCATTTCAGGTTGGGCCCTTATTGTCGTTTAGAATTGTTACCAAAGTTTTTATTCCATTTGCTAGGTTTAAAGGGGTTGTCCGGGTTCAGAGCTGGGCAAGGTCTCTTTTATTTACTATAACACGTTGCCAGGCAGAAGCTTCCGCCCAGCAGTGTGTTCGGTGACGTCACCCGCTCTGGTGGGCAGGCTGTTTTAAAAGCTAGAGCAGCGCTAAAGCCCGCCCATCAGAGCCGGTGACGTCACCGAACACACTGCTGGGCGGAAGCTTCTGCCCGGCAGCGTGTTATAGTAAATAAAAGAGCCCCTGCTCTGCACTGGGCAAGTGAGAGCATCGGAGCATGAACTGCTCCGTCAGGTGGCTGCCTGGGTGAGATTATGGGTATGTCCGGGTTCAGCTCTGAACCCGGACAACCTCTTTAACATTTCTTTTTAGAAAATGAAAAGTACATTTCTTGGGCTACTTTCACACTGGCGTTTTGGATTCCGTTTGTGAGATCCGTTTCAGGGCTCTCACAAACGGTCCAAAACGGATCAGTTCAGCCCCAATGCATTCTGAATGGATAAGGATCTGTTCAGAATGCATCAGTTCGGCTCCGTCCTGCCTCTATTCCGTTTTGGAGGCGGACACCAAAACGCAGCATGTAGCATTTGGTGTCCGTCTGAAGGGGCGGAGCCTAACAGATCCGTTTTGTTTTTTTTACAATGTAAGTCAATGGGGACGGATCCGTTTTCAATGACACAATATGGTGCGTTTGAAAACAGATCAGTTCCCCATTGACTTTCAATGTAATTCAAAACTGATCCGTTTTGGACTTTGTCATTTTTCTTTAAACCTAATGCAAACGGATCCGTTCTGAACGGATACAAACGTTTGCCTTATAGGTGCGGATCCGTCTGTGCAAATGAACAGACGGATCCGCACCAACGCAAGTGTGAAAGTACCCTTATCTCCATGGATCAGCACGGGGACGATCCATGGGCGCAGAGTAGCGCAGTGTTCTTGTACTTGTGACTGCTGTAGCTCAGGCGCTTTATGTGCAGTGTGCGCTAGCAGGTTTATTAGCAGACAGCTGGCATAGCCTGGGCTTGTTTGCGGTAACCGGCCAGTGTTAATGTTCTTATCACAAGAGTGAAACCTTTGGCGCACATGTAAGTAGATTTGCTGTTCAGCCTCCGTACAGGAGGCATGAATTATGGAGTGGCTGGAGAGATCAGATACTGAAGCGTGGGGAAGTGCGCACGTTAACAGTCGGCTGATGGATAATACTACAGTCTGAGATAGTAAAGGGCTATGGGCATCATTTATTAAGACCGACGTTTCAGATGCCGGTCTTAATACTCCCAAATCCGACAAAGTCACATTACTTCGGCACGTCAAGCGCCAGTCTAAATATGACCGCTTCCTAGCTGGCTTACATTTAGACTGTTTTCTACACCTAAAACGGGCATAGAAAATGATGAATGAGACCGGTCTACAGGCCCTTCCCAGCCGCGCCTTTTTTTTTTTTTTTTTTTTTTTTTAAGATCCGGTGTGGGTAGGGAAAAGTTGCAGATTGCCGCATAAATAACCTTTGCACTGAAATCTGCACCAGAAATATGCCTAATATACGCGTATTTCTCATCATTTTTTTCATAAAATGTCACCTGACTTGTAAAAGGCAGGAGCTGGGAAAACCAGAATAATGTGCTCTATCACATAAACTGGTGGCCTACATTGCACAGATGATCGGATCCAAGTGGCACAGATGTGATGCAGCAGGTTTTTATTCGATCTGTAGCATTGCCAAAAATATGCTTATGTGGTGTATTGGCGCTGCCACTGCGTGGCCCCAGGCTAGGGCTCTCCAATGTGTCTTTCCACTAAAAAGGGAATGTCTTTCTCTTACCCATTCAGATATTTGATGGAAGACATACGGTTAGTCTTGTAAACATGATGTGAAGGCAGTCTTGGCTGCTTCTAGGAGAGGCAGTCCATATACTTCGGACCTTCTGATGCACAAGCAATTGTTCTGTACGTGAGTCCTAGAAGGGATCAGCTTTGTTAGACCCAGTGCATACGACCATGTCCGTGCTGTGGTCCGTAAAAACCCCAAATCTGCAAAATACGGCTACCTTCTGTGTGCACTCCGCATTTTTCTCGCTCACATCACTAGAAATAGCTATTCTCGTCTGCAATACAGACAAGAATAGGATAAGCTCTGAAATTTGAAGAACGGACATACTGGACAGCTGACGGATGACATCTGTGTTCTGTCCGTGGACTCATAGAAATGAATGGGTCCTTGTGCTATCCACAAAAATGCTGATGGCACACGGATGGAAAATACGGTCATGTGTATGAAGCCTAAATCATATACAACTGGTGGACTATTGAGAGGAAGCGTTCACAGCTTCTCGTGATCTCTCTGGACCTTCACCGCCTCCATCACAGAATGGATCCCACATGAACAAGCCGTCCTTCGGGATCGTGTGTATGATTGGCAAAATAGAATCTCAGCTTAATGCAATAATGTGAAGATTCCTTCTGCCATACCAGGACAGTACGGGCATTTCTGCACAGGAGAGGGGTTAGGACTATTGCCAGGGACAGACATTTGTGAAGGGGCGATGCCCAGGGGACCAGCAAAGCTCTGCTCGCAGCCAAAAGCCCGATAAGTAATTGGTTAACACTCGGAGTGTCATATAATTATGTACCTGGCTTGTGGCTTCAGGGGCCCTCCTGAGGTAACTAGAGTAGGAAGACGGGACGTGGCGGCTGGCACCGGCCACCACCCAGGGGCAGCTTCTGGGAAGGTGATATTTGGTCTTGCTGGTCTAGTATATTGTGCTGAACAGCAGCGTTTTACTGGTGAGACCCCAGTTGAAAAAGTCTGAGAATCTCTATGCAAGGGCGACCATGACAAGTAGACCTGTTTCCCTTGTGTGGTTTGTGCTTATTGGGCCTTATAACTATAGCTCAATTGAGCAGCTTGTGTTGGGGTGGAAGCCTTCCATCCCAACAATCGCCTGCTCATCAGCGGAGGAGACCGCTGCTATTTCATACAGCGATGTCCTCCACATGTGGGGAGGAGTGATCCCCCAATGCCATCCCTCGTCCTCATACTGAATTATTGTTTGCCGGCAGCAGATTGTCATAAGACATGGCGATCTGCCGCCGACTAAAGATGATTTAGGTGACTACAGTCATGAACCATCCTATAACCCGATGAACGGGCATTTCACTCGTTCATCTCGTTATTAGCAGCACTGTTACACGGGCAGATTACCACTACCAAGCGTTCGTACAAATGCTTGTTAGCGATAACCTGCCAGATGCAGTGCAAAGGGGCTTTTACAGTAGAGCGGTCTTTGTTGCCCATAGCTATCAATCTGAACTATCAATCATTTTACAGAGCAGTTTAGAGGACCTGTCACCTCTCCTGACACGTTTATTTTAGTAACTACATGCATTCCCCATGTAATAATTCTGGCACATCAATTCTTATGCGGTGCCATTCCTTTATTATTCCTTCTAGTAGTTATAAATGAATTACTAGCCGTTTACAATGAAGGTCTTCTGCAGGTTTGCTTGTAAGGCTACTTTCACAGTTGCGTTTTTGCAGCTCCGTCATGGACAGATCCATTCAGATAATACAACCGTCTGCATCCGTTCAGAACTGATCCGTTTGTATTTGTAACAGAGCCAAGACTGATCTGTCTTGAACACCATTGAAAGGCAATGGAGGACGGATCTGTTTTCATTTGTGCCAGATTGTGTCAGTGAAAACGGATCCGTTCCCATTGACTTACATTGTGTGCCAGGACGGATCAGTTTGGCTCAGTTTCATCAGACGGACACCAAAACCCTGCAAGCAGTGTTCTGGGGTCCGTCTCCAAAGCGGAATAGAGACTGAACTGATGCATTCTGAGAAGATCCTTTTCCATTTAGAATGCAAACTGATCCGTTTTGGACCGCTTGTGAGAGCCCTGGACGGATCTCACAAACGGAAAGCCAAAACGCGAGTTTGAAAGTAGACTAATGTAGTCATAACTTCTAGCAGGAATAATAGCACATCATTGCGCTATAAGAATAGATACTCCAGGATTATTACAAGGAAACTGCAAGTAGTAAAACAGACATGATATAAATTGAACAAAAAAATAGCACCCACAGCCACCTTGTAAGGGATCTCGCTGGATACTCTGGCTGCAGGTCTTAGATAACATTGCACAGCAGGCTGGACTTTAGGAGCCGCTGCAGATACCCGGCCCTTTTTCTCTCTCCTACACCGCTTCTTCTCGGTCTGGGAGGGTTTCGGCCTTCCAGAATGTCTGCAGACCCCTGCGGCCTTATCGCACATCCAGCTGTCGGCACATGTGGGGAGAAGTACTTCGGGTTGCAGCTGTAGGGGGGAAGCCAGCATTGTAAGACCGGAAGTGGGGGGAGCCGGTACGCGCGCCGGAAGAGAAAAGCCCAGCCAGCTCACTGCCATGTTGGGTTGAAGAAGCTGGCAGTTCCAATGGAGCAGACTCCGCGTGCTGAAACCACCAATGATAAGCTGGTACCATGGTGGGGTAAGAGGGGCTGTACCCCAATATATCTGATGCAGGTTACTCATGGGGGTCCTCTTCTATGTTTAGGTATCTAAGGAGTCTTCTAGAAAAGTCTCCAGAGCTGTAAAAGAAAGATACCCTCTGCTTAGGCAAAACTCCTTTGTCAAGCGTGTGTAAGCAAGTTAATGGAGGAGGGAGCTCCGTCCCTGAGGGGGCAGCATCAAGCAGATGATCCGTGAGGAGGTTAAGGAGTCGGTTAGTGGTCTACTAAGGAATTGCCCTAGTACCTCTTCAGTTGCATCTAATCTCCCTTCCAATGACAGTGATGTACTTTCAGGATTGGAGGAAGAGGGAGAATGGCTTTCATCTAATGAATCCTTTGACGAAGCTGCTCTTTTTATGCGGAGAACATTAACTCCCTAGTCAAAGCAGTAAGAGCTACCATGGGCTTAGATGACCAGGAGCCACTGCAGTCTGTTCAGGACTCTGAGGGTCTGGGCCCCAAGAGAAGGAAGTTCTTTGACTTGCATAGAAATATTCAGGCAGTCATTGCTAAGGAATGGAAAAAACCTGATAGAAAGTTTTTTATTCCTTCCTCTGTTAAACGTAAATATCCTTTTGATGAAGAAGTGACTGCCTCTTGGGACAGGGCCCCAAAACTTTATGCACAGGTAGCTAAGATGTCTAAAAAAGCTGCGCTTCCTTTTGAGGATATGGGTTCTCTTAAAGATCCGATAGACAGAAGGGCAGAAACTTATTAAAGAAAAATTGGGAAGCCTTAGTGGGGGCCTTTTAAACCGGCAACTTCTGTTGTGAGATCCCTAAAAGTGTGGATGGGGAGCTGGAGGCTCACATAAAATGAGTTACCCCTAGGGAGCAGTTATCCTCTTTCCCTACTATATACAATGCTCTAGATTTCCTGGCCGATGCTTCTGCGGACTCATTAAGGTTATCTGCCAAAGCTTCCGCCTTATCAAACTCTGCTCGTAGAGCTATCTGGTTAAAAAGCTGTAATGGAGATGCTAGCTCTAAAGTGAATCTTTGCGCCATTCCGTGTCAGGGTGAATACTTATTTGGGCCAATCCTTGATGATTTACTTGCGTCCCAGGTTTAATAGAGAGGGTTTCGGGGAAGGATAGAACTAGACAGTTTGCGGGAGCAGCTAAGAGGTCTAAGGCCTCTTTCACACCGTTGCGGGAATATGTGCGTTTTTCCTGCGCGGGTGCAAACGTTTGCAACACGTTTTGCACGCGCGTGAGAAAAAACGCCATGTTTGGTACCCAACCCGAAGCCGGACTTCATCACTGAAGTCCGGTTTCGGGTCTACTGGAGAATTGATTATTTCCCCTTATAACATGGTTATAAGGGGAAATAATAGCATTCTTAATAAAGAATGCATTGTTAAATGAAGAGGAAGGGGTTAAAAATAAGTTAACTTACCTTAGAGGACAGATCGCGACTACGCGATCAAGTGGCTCTTTCCCTGCAGCATCTATGATCTAAAGGACCTGTAATGACGTCACATCACATGGTCCATCACCATGGTAAGATGGACCATGTGATTGGACCATGTGATGTGACGTCATCACAGGTCCTTTAGATCATAGATGCTGCAGGGAAAGAGAGGACAGATCGCAAATACGCGATCTAGTGGCTAAGGTAAGTTAACTTTTGTTATTTTTAACCCCTTCCTCTTCATTTACACAGCATTCTTTATTAAGAATGCTATTATTTCCCTTATAACCATGTTATAAGGGAAATAATAGAGATTGGGTCCCGTTGCTAAGCAACAATGCGGGAAAATCGCAACGCATCCGCACTTGGTTGCGGATGCTTGCGATTTTCCCGCAGCCCCATTCACTTCTATGGGGCCTGCGTTGCGTGAAAAACGCAGAATATAGAACATGCTGCGATTTTCACACAACGCAGAAGTGATGCGTGAAAATCACCGCTCATGTGCACAGCCCCATAGAAATGAATGGGTCCGGATTCAGTGCGGGTGCAATGCGTCCTCCTCACGCATCTCACCCGCGCGGAAAACTCGCCCGTGTGAAAGGGGCCTAAGGGGTTTCTTTTTTCCGGGTCAGATGCCTTAAAGAAACAGCCCCAATGACGCCAGACCTCCAGTGAGGGGGTCGTTTGTCTCGTTTTTCAGGTCAGTGGCAATAATCTCCAACAGCCACTGGATAATTTCTGTTATAAGAGAGGGTTTAAGATTAAAGTTTCTAAAGTTGCCTGTAGAAAAATTTGTGATTATTGGTCAGACCACAGACCCCCCCCACCCCCCCGCCAAAAAAAGTCTTTTCAGAGTTTTTTTTCCCTGTTAGAAAAGAAAGTGTTGGTGGAAGTTCCAAGACAGGAAGTGACAAGAGGCTTTTTCTCAACCCTTATTTCTTGTACAAAGAAAAAACAAAAAAAACCGAATGGTTCATTTAGTTCAATAATAAACTTAAAATGTCTCAACTGTTATCTGGTGTACGAATAAAATTTCAGATGGAATCTATCGGGTCAGTGTTGAACAATCTCTTCCCAGACTGTTATATGGCTACAGTGGATCTGAGGTATGCGTATTATCATGTCCCTATTCATCCCATCCACCAAAAATATTTGAGGGTAGCAGTTCAGCTACAGAAGATCCTACATGTTCACTTTCAGGCCCTTCCCTTTGAACTAACTCAGGAGCCAAGGGTTTTCACGAGGATCATTGCAGAGATGATGGCACAAATGATGGAGAAGGACGAAGTTATCATACCCTATCTAGACGATTTTCTTATTGTCGTCAGGTCAGATCCTAAAAGAACAAATTACTTGGTTAGGGAGGTTCTGGACAGATTAGGAGAAGTCCAGTTTGTGTCAGAGTCAGAAGCACAGCTTTTTAGGGATGATCCTAGATTCCAGATCTCAGAGGTGTCTGTTTCCCCCTCAAAAAGCTCTTCTGATCAGGTCAAGAGTTCAGATCCTTCGCTCTCGTCAGTCAGTTTCTTTGAGCGAGGCCATGTCTGTGCTGGGGCTCATGGTGGCCGCTATTCCTGGGGTAGAATGGGCCCAGTATTATTCGAGGCCCCTACAGCTTCAGATTCTGGAGGTTTGGGACAGATGTGTACTCTCTCTGGATGTGGAGATTCATCTATCACCTCAGAGTCTGATTTCTTTGGAGTGGTGGATGGATCTACAGAGGGGTTCCGTGGTGCAGAGAGGCAATCCTTTCTTTGACTGCGGATGCCAGCCCATACGGATGGGGAGCCCATGTGGAGTCTCTTCTGTTGCAGAGGAGTTGGGCCGACAATTCCCTGTCCCAGTCCCACAATTTCAAAGAACTGAATGCGATCCGGTTAGCATTGAGACAGAGCCTCCCGATCATCAGGGGCAAAATCTAATCAATGTGACAGCAGTAGCTTATATATAACAGGCAGGGAGGTACCAGAGCTCTGAGTCTGATGGCCCTAAGCCACTAGATTTGCAATCTAGCAGAAGATTCTCTCATCTTTCTGCAGTACATCTAAAGGGAGTGGACAGTGTGAAAGCAGATTTCCTCAGCCGTCATCTATGCCAGGGGGAATTGTCCTTAGACCAGAGGGTTTTCAACCAGATTTCAGCCCAATGGGGTGTCCCGGAGATGGACCTTTTTGCCACCAGTCAAACAGAACGGTGAGGGAGTTCTTTTCCCTTTCCCCAAAGGAGCATCCAAAGTTTTTTATATGTAGAAATGATTAGATTATTGCAATATGATGTTCCTTAGTTCTGGAAAAAAGACTGGAGGTAGAGGGGGTGGACCCTCTTAAAGTGGTTCTGGTTCCTGTTTCCTGTCCTGAGGAGCCGGTCTCTCCAGGGGTTATGTCATGAGCTCAAAGAAAACCGATTATCGGTAAGTGTAATCCCATTTTTTCTGGCAGGGATATGACAGCAAGAAAACCCCTCAGAGCAGAAAGAAGGATCCACACCAGGGATTATCTGGAAAAAGCTTTGTTTAATCCACAGTTAATGCGTTTTGGGGAATAGAGCCCCTTTTTCAGATAAATGGACAAAGGTAGTTTGTAAGAATATTATATATTGTATACATATGGTTTTAGATCCTGCACAGAATGGCGGTAGTTGGGCCTATGTACACCCTCACAGAAACGCATAACTGATTTGCTGGTCAATTTCCAGACCTTCCTGTTCCTTTTAAAAGGCAGTATAGATGGTTTGGTGTTGAAGTGGATATGATAGACGGACATTTGCAACGGTTGCAATAAATCATGTCCATTGAAGCGTGGTTCCATCTGACAGTATGATTATTCCCAGGACAATAAGTACTGTCACCGAAAATTCAGATGAGCTGCACCAATAGCCACTTCATGGTCAAAAAATCAGTGTATGGGTCCATTCACACGTCCGTAATTTGGGTCCGCATCTGTTCTGCAATTTGCGGACCCATTCACTTTCAATAGGGCTGAAACGGATGCAGATCCGCATTTTTGGGATCTGCATCCGTTTTTTCAGGATCTGCAATTCCGTTCCTGAAAAAAAATAGAACATGTCTATTTTCTATGATAGTGCAGGCTATGTGCGGTCCGCAAATTGCGGATCGCACATTGCCAGTGTCCGTGTTTTGCTGATCCGCAATTTGTGGATCCGCAAAACACTTATGGATGTGTGAATGGACCCTATGGTGTGGCTATGTGTACGTGGATTGTGGGTCCAATATTTGAAAATGTGAACATGTACATGGACATCTTTAAGCCATTCTATGCACAGATCATGAGCGTCAGTATTGTTTCTTTCAGCAAGATGGGGTGACTTTCCACACCTCCCTTTGCTGAGTTCATTTGGCACTGAGTAGGGCTGCACAATATGGGAATTTTGTGCGATTGCGATTAGGGCCCTAAAAATTGCGATAACGATATGCGATGCGATATTTTAAGGGAATTGTGCTAGAGGTCTATCTGCTTGGATTTTCAAGGTAAAAGCACACACAGATGACTGATAATGTGAAATGTAGTTATGCTGAACTCAAGAACTGAAATGCACAGTGTTTTTCAAAATAAAATACATATTTGCATTACTGCAAAAGTACAAAATACAAAACTTGCCATTTTCTAAATAGCGCTGCACAGAACAGATAAAATAGCGACTTTCCACCAGCCCCTCCTCCGTCCCCGCACTGCAACTGATGTATCGCCGGCCGCGCTGTACAGCATAGCGGCCGGAGATACAGTGTCAGTGTTACGTAGAAAGTCAATCATCGCTTTATAAGACGCACTGCCATTTCCCCCCCCCCCCACACACTTTTTTGGGGAAAAAAGTCTTATAAAGCGAAAAATACGGTAATATAATTGCAGCACTTTTGGGTCAGCAAATTGCGATGGCGATTAATTGCAATTACGATTGCTTTCGCGATATATTGTGCAGGCTTAGCACTGAGCAAAGGATTGTGGCCACCACAATCATCAGACCTAATGGTTAGGCCTCATTAACATCTCCATCAAGCAGAGAACAGCCTGCCGGATTTCACCGGATCTGGCATTGCCAGATTCTGTTTCACTGGCAGATCCCAATTGACTGCAATGAGGTCTGGTTGTGATCCAGCATTTGTGATGGATCAGGCAGCCGGATGTGAATTTACCTGAAGGATGGGGTTTAAGAAATGTAATCCAAAGAATGTGCCCAAAATGAATCTGAATATTTAGATTCATGTCTGAAATATCAGTATGTGTGGTGATGCAGAAGGTGTCTCTGAACACGAGCAGCACAACTTTGCATAACTACTCGTGGAAATCACTTCCTGTGTCTTCTGCAATGGGTAAATATATCACTTGTCCGTTACCCATTATAATCACCAGATTGGTGAGGGGGGGCCCCCCCCCCCCCCCATGAGAAATGGGGTCCTGTACCCTATGGAGCACGCTTGAAATGGACGGAGCGGCTGGTTGGAAGCGCGCACCACAAAGACATCTGAGCACTGTACTCTATGTCCAGGGCTTCCATAGAGCAGCGGCGCACATTTCTGACCAGCCACTCTGTCCATTTCAAGGAGGATCCACGGGGTACAGGGCTTTCTTTATCGATGGGGGTACCAGCGGTACGACCCCCATTGATCTGATAGTTGACCCCCATCCACTTGATGGGGGATAACTTGTTATAAGTGGAATACCCCTTTAAGGCCCTATGCACAATTTGTATTTTGCATCTGTATTTGTGAGCCAAGATAGATTCGTATCTCTTCTGTGTTTTGGATTCATGCCTAGTTTGGGCTTATAAATACTGACCAAAATCCAAAATTGTGAATTAAGTCTCAAGGAACAAAGAAAGTGCATGAAGCTTTGCATGTTGTCAGGTCTGACAACATGTCTAGGTTCTATGTATTAATGCTCAAGTATAGGACGTGTATTTGTTTTATGGAGCCGTAGAATGGATGAAAAGAGCTCCATAGAGGAAAACGGGTCTGCTTCTAATTTGCAAAAAAACGGATCCGCATTTTTTCGTACAGCACACGGCTGTCTGAATGAGCCCTTGAACTGATGGTTTAACAGGAGGCACTTATTTTACTATAGATTTCGATGGTAAGCTCTTGTGAGCAGGGCCCTCATTCCTTTTGTTGTAATTGTTGACTTGTTTGTTGCTATGTAATGTATGACTGTTTGCACATGAGCCCTCTGATTGTAAAGCGCTGCAGAATATGTTGGCGCTATATAAATAAAGATTATTATTAGAAGAGGATTCTGGCACAATATAGATGAAGATTATTCTCGGATTGTCTGCTTTGCTTGTGAGATCGTGTTCTGCTTGCAGCTGAGCACATGATCCTGGAGGAGTTCGCAAACCCTACAAGGGTATGTGTATTTGGTGTTTACAGTAGCTGGGGAGTCCGCAGCCTGTCATCCTCTACTTGTAGGCAGGACAGCAGGGGCCAGCTATGGATTCTGATGAAATGCAGAAGCCCCTGTCTGCTATATATATGGAGGGATCACTTATTTCTAATCTAGCTAAAAGGAATTTACATATGAAAAGACAAGTTCTGTTCACAGCCAGTATTACGGTGGCCATACAGATCACATCATCTGCTGAACGATTATATCAGACACGGCCATACACATTTCAGTCCATATTCAGACTGCCCATACATGTTCTCAGTGAAACCGAGTGATGGATTAAAGATCTTTCTTTGAAATTTCATCCGATAGTTGGACAAATGATAAATGCAAACTACTTTTCAGACTAGGATTGTTTTACATCAGTTAGTTAAAACGATTTGTGTTCCCACAATCGAATGATCATTTTGGTTGACATTGTCTGTTTTGATCAGCATTAGACTAGTGTCTATGGCCAAAAAACCTAAAGAGTGAATCGCTAAAACGTCAACTATACTAGGTTTAAAACTTCATCTTTATTACACTTAAAATGAGATGAAATCAAATATAACCTCAGTAAATGTTTTCCTATTCTACTCCTATAAGGAATTTATACATAACAAAAACCTGCAATAATTTATGTACCCACCCAGCTTGTCAAGTAGGGAAAAAACCATTGGGTCCTATTGTATCCACTGGGGCCAGACAAAAGTCGCTGTAGTATAGAAACAGTTCAGACATGACCATGGGATGATACCTCTTCCTATTATGCCCTAACAGGGCATGTTATCCTGCCCCTTTTTGAACCTAACATCAGAGCACCCATCCTAACAATGGTGACCCTGTCCAGAACATGCGTTTGATCGAAAAATTCCATGACCCAACATGCACATTTCGCATCCGTTGCCATCAAGTGAAGGGACCAAGAAATAATGGGGTATATAGATGCAGATATCCCCATTCTGGTATAGGGCAGCGTACCGCATTTATCGCTGGAGTGAAATACTACAATCCACTCCAGCGCTTCTATAGAAGGTGCAGATGGCCTGCCTGCGTATGGCAGCCTTGTCACTCACCATCTTCCAGGGGTTTTGAAAAGCCATCTTGTCTAATTCCCCCTCTCAAGATCCTGTTGACCTCATCGCTCTGGGTCTTGCAAGGCTGTGGAAGGCCGGACCCCAGGAGGTAGAATAATAATAAAGTGATAACTAAGGACTGGAATCATAATTATAATAGGAGGAATGTAATTATACTTATTAATAATCCAAGGTAATGTGTGGGGCCAGCCTTAGGGTGGTGACGTGGAGAATAAACTTTTTTTGCAATACTTAAAATCATTTTTTTTTTTGTTCTTTACATTGAAATACGTAGAAATAATTAAACATTTTTATTATGAAGTCCTCGCAAGCTTGCATTTACTGGGGAAGTGGAAGCTTGTTTCACCACATTTCACTTTTATTTTTTTGGCTGTGGTATTTTTTTTGTTTGTTTTCAAAAGGAAACATTTCTCTGATGAAACAGATTTTTTTTTGTTTCTCCCTCTATATGAGATTTCTTATTGGCTTTTGTATAGGACTGGAAAAACACGTTAAAAATAAATAAAAACTTGGCAAAGAAAATGAAATTCATGGTGTCTTTTACAAAGCAACAAGTCTTTAGGTACACCATGTTCACACACTTGCACCCCAGTGGCTGCACTCAATTCTTTTTTCTGGTAGAATAAAACTACTCTTCTTAGCATTTTTAAGGAATATGAAAATGGCAGTGATTTGAAATAAATAATACTTGGCCATATATAATGTTGAAGTTGCTATTTATGCATGGGAACCATTACCAGAACTGTCTTCTATGCATAAAAAGCATCTGAGAGAAGACTAAATCCCTACCTTTCTTTAAGCACCAAATCTGTCACTATGGGACCAGAGCAGTAGAGTGTACTAAACGCAACACTGTAACAATAGCGAGGTCTGGTGCTGGTGGCAGTGGATTGTACTCTGGAAAGCAAAAGCATAGTGGAGGCTTGGTGGCAAAGTGGCATCAGTGATGGTATGGAGGAACTTGGAGTATCTCATGTTATAACCCCAGCCCCGAACCATCTTTTTGGGTATATTCAGAGTGTGATTTCCGCAATGGACTCACTCGTGTAAAAAAGCCCTAATTCCCCTGAAACGAGGAGCGGAGCCGGTCAACAGCTGGGAAGGTTGGTAAGATTGCTTAAGGGGTTGTCCAGCCATTAATATTGATGACCTATTGTCGAGATAGGCCATCAGTATCTGATTGGTAGGGGTCTGACACCCGGGACCCCTGCCGATCAGTTGTCTGAAGAGGAGACTTAAAGCGAACCGGTCACCTGGAATTGACTTCATAAACCATGAACAGTACCGGATAGTGCCCCACAAGACGTGTCCAACAGTGTTTCTGCGCTTTTCCTGTATTTAAAATCTAAAAATCGCCTTGTAAAATCCTTGCAGAAGTCAAGGGGGCAGCGGCCTCCTTGACTCCAGGTCTGCCTTCCTTGCCCTAACCCCGCAGGCGCTGGAGACTGTGCCGGAGGCAGGAGAGCTGCGCTGCCTGGCCTGCAAATCACAAGAGGAGGGGCGTGGCCGCAGGTGGGAACACGGAGCCTCTAGAGGCTAATTTGCATATATTATAAAAACGTTTTTTAGCCTTATATGATTAACATTATTAGGATGGTCTGACATTGGCACATAGCTAATGTCAGACAGCTTATGATGCCCAAATCTGGTGACAGAAACCCTTTAAGGAGGCTTCCTCTTCATTACGCTTGTAATTACACTACACCACTGCTTCACAGGAGCAAGGCATAGTGTAAAGATCAGGATGTGGCAGTCACATTGAACACCGCCTCCTCGTCTTGCAGCTGATCGGTGGGGGTGCTGGGTGTTGGGCCCCACCGATCAGATATCTATGACCTATCCTGTCAATTAGCTTTTATTCAGAGTAGGACCCCAGCACACGTCTCACAAGGGTTTTTATGGGTGCACGTCCCTGGGTGACTTCTTTCACCTTAGGGTACTTTCACACTTGCAGCAGGATGGATCCGACAGGCTGTTCACCCTGTCAGATCCGTCCTGCTGCTCCGTCCCCATTGACTATAGCGGGGGCGGAGTTCCGGCACGGCAGTGCACAGCAGAGGCCGCCGGACTAAAATGTCAGACATGTCGTACTTTTAGTCCAGCTTCCTCTCTCCGTGCACTGCTCCGGAACTCTGCCCCCGCCCCAATTATAGTCATTGGGGATGGAACAGCAGTCTAGCGGCACGGCGATATAGCGGCAGGACGGATCCGACAGGGTGAACAGCCTGTCGGATCCGTCCTGCTGCAAGTGTGAAACTAGGTTTAGAGGTCTGGTCAATCAATTCCTAATACTTTTTAGAGACAGCACACGAAAGCTGATAGAATATTTGAATCTTTATTTATTCACCAATGGCTTGTTACATTTATTGCTTTGCAACGTTTCGGGCCCATAGTTGGCGCCCTTTTTCAAGCTGGTGCTGGCGGGGATACGCCGTGGATTTCGGTATCACCTCCAGCACCAGCTTGAAAAAGGGAGCCAACTATGGGCCCGAAACTTTGCAAAGCAATAAATCTATCCTGAGGATATGGAGAGGCACTCATTATATGGGAATTCTGGTTCACAAAATATTTATTAAAAACTTGATTGAAATAACATAGTAGACTGTGTGTTTGAATTATAAAGGACGCTCTCTCTGAAATAAGATAAGATCAACAAATATCAACTAATGAAATGTAGATATTCCGGCATATAATTAGATGCAATATAGATATTCCGGCATATAAATTGAATTCAATGTTAACAATGCTCGGAGTACTACAAATCTCAGCTGTTCATATGGCAGCAACTTGTGTAGCTTAGAAATCTGGTTAGATACTACAAATTCCAGCTGCTCATATAGCAACAACTAGAAACAATTGGTTTTAGATATTAGTTGAAGTACCACAAGTCTCAGCTACCATATAACCGGACTACTTATTTTGCAACTGCCAATAGATAGTGTGCCCAACTGTAATCAGGTAATACAGCGATAATGGAACAATAATAGCGCTGCCTCAGTGGCCATCGGCGGCACTATTATTGAGCCATTATCGCTGTATTACCTGATTACAGGTGTGCACACTTTATCTATCATAACTGCACGTATTTTATTTATCATGTGCTTTTATTTGGATCCACCTGAAGTTTAGTCGTTGAGTTTAGAGCTATTGGCAGTCTATCTATATCTAATTATATGCCGGAATATCTACATTTCATTAGTTGATATTTGTTGATCTTATCTTATTTCAGAGAGAGCGTCCTTTATAATTCAAACACACAGTCTACTATGTTATTTCAATCAAGTTTTTAATAAATATTTTGTGAACCAGAGTTCCCTTATAGTGAGTGCCTCTCCATATCCTCACAATTTGTTTTATTGGTACGGGCGTATCCAGTGAGGTGTGCACCCATTTTGTTGTACCCATTAGGTGAGCCACCGAGTCATCTTCATTTTATTTTAATAAATCTATCCTGTCGTTAGGTCATCAATATTAACGGCAGGACAACCCCTTTAAGCCCATTTTAGCGACCATGTCTCTAGGGTTAAGCTGTTCCTGGCAGCTGGAGGTCCCTAACTTTTCCAGAGACCTCTGCAGAGGGTCATGCAAGTAATATACTTTAATATAGCTTTACAATTGCAAGGATTATTATTCCTTGTTCTCCTTTGTGCTTATGTTAGATTGACAAAGTTCTGGCCCATAAGTACCATACAGATGTGAAGAGGAAGGGAGAACACTGCAACATGTGGAAAGAAACTACAGGAATTCTAAAAAGCAGCTTTGTGTGGATTGTATTGACGAGCCTATTGGAGAAGAACAGCCTTCCTTACTCTCTGAATTGAGGCTCATGTTCCAACAAGAGGTCTGGTTGTCCATAGCTTCTTGATCCTCCTTCCACTACCACTTCATCTGTCCAAGCCAAGAGACCTGAAGTAGAAGAGATGGAAGCAGAAAGCCATCTTATGTTGAGCGGCAAACGGGAAGAAGTTTTTCCCTGTTGGCTGAAGAGGAAAGGAAATATTTCTCCTCAGGATATGGGTCCACTCCTTGCAGCAGTTCATCATCAGACTATGGACATTGAGGACGTTTTTAAGCCATGTTCTGCCAGGATGCAATGTTCGGAGAACTGGGGTCAACTTGAACTTAAAAGAACTTATTCTATTGAAGTGGGAAGATGTTGAAAAGAGGCTATCATCTAGCTTTTGACTATGGATACAAAATTGTGGGACGAGGCTCGTCATGACCTTGGCTAATGGAATATCAAATAAAAGGACAATGTTACAGCGCTCCAGATGGCGACCAAAATGGTCGCAAATGCGACCAGGAATTTGCAAATGGCGACAAGACTTTTAAGTCTTATCGCCATTTGCGACTTGTCCCACCTCTGTGCGGCAGCTTTAAGGGAGAAAAAAAACTCTCTTCAGCAGACGTGCCACGCTCGGCACGTCTGCTGAGCCCAGCCCCCGACATCCAGCCTGCTCTGCCAGCCTGTAGTGGCTCGTCCTGGGCCCCGCCCCCTCACAGAGCCCGGGAAGAGAGCGCACTTGGGAGCACTGACCGAGACCTGCAGAAGGACGGCCGGGTGCCTGGGTCAGTGCCTCCACCCCTCCAGCTCCTGACATGCGGAGTCCTGTGACAATGTGGCTCAACCTGCCCCCCCCTGCAGAAGGACTGCCGAGTCCCAGCATCATTGCCTCCTGCAGTTCTCCGGCTCCTGACGTGAGTTCTGTGACACTCAGTATGGCTCCTGCTGCCCTCCCTTCCCCCCTTGTTCAGACTAGTAAGGTTTCCCCCAGTTGTTTAAAGTTTAACCCCTTCAGCTCTTCATTTAGCCAGTGAGTCTCAGCCAGCACCATAATGTCCATTTACTTATAATTAGGACATGCTGTAAGATTTAGCATTGAGAAGTCATACTTGTCTATGCTAAATCCTTAGTAGGTGGTGTCAGTAGCTACTGTCACTCAGCGCTGCTGTCACCACCAGTTATCACAAGAAAGTGTTCTGCCCCTGCCTGTATTGCGGCCCACAAACAGCACTTCCGCAATACACCGGCAGCAGCTCGCTGCACTCTGCATCACGGATGCGAACCCATTCACTTGAATGGGTCCGCAATCACGGAAATGCAGAATGGAAGCACAAATTAGAACGCCATATAAGCACAGTCATAGTCAGCTCTCATTAACACATCAGTGTTTGGTCATTGATTTATATCAGTGATTGTGAGCCAAAACCAGGATTGGATCCTCCACAGACATAAAGTATAAGGGAAAGATCTGCACCAGTTCTGTGTTTAAAGCCGCACCTGGTTTTTGCTCAAAATCACTGATGGAAATCACTGACCGAACACTGATGCCTCATTCACACAGTCAGTCTTCGGTCAGTGATTTCCAGCAGTCATTTTTAGCCAAAACCAGGTGCAGCTTTAAACACAGATCAAGAGCAGATCTTTCCCTTATACTTTATGTCTGTGTAGCATACACACCTGGCTTTGGCTCACAATCCCTGATGGAAATCACTGACCAAACACGGACGTGTGAATGAGGCTATTTTTTTTTAGATCATAATTATGTATGTATTTAAATTTGGCGACTAAAATTTTTATTTGGCTCCTAAATTTTTCAGTTTAGGAGCCAATGGCTCCTAGGGATTTTTTTTTTGTCTGGAGCCCTGTGTTACCGTTTGAAGATTCTTCCCAATCCGTTATGCCATGGAAGAAAGATAGGTGGACTTTTTAAAAACTTGTGAATCTTCCTCAGCCTTGAAAAATGCTAATATTGCAGCAATTGGAGGAAATATCAAGATAAAACCTTCCAGAGGAGATATCTTAAGGCGGGTTTACACTGCACAATGTCACAGCCAATTGTCGGGAAAAAAGCGTTCCTTCCCAACAGTCAGTTGCTAGCTCAGAGAAGGAGACTGCTACATTTACATGCAGCGATCTCCTTTACAGTATGAGCATATGGGATCGATATTGCGATCTCTCATCCCCATGCGGAATAATTGTTTATGTGCAGCTTCTCGCTCTTTAGACAGCCCAAAAATGATGATTGATGTGTCTGCACAAACGACAGGATCACCTAATGAACGAGCATTTATTATCTGGAGACAACCTTGGAGGAAAGACTCTCTACCGTCTATTTCTTGCTGCAAGTAAAGTGAGGGTAGAAATATTTACAAAGCAAGCTGTAAAGAAAAAATGTAACCATTCATGTATTATGTTTCTCAGGATCTCACTTGTCCTTAAAGAGGACCTTTCATGACTTCTAAATATATAAACCAAGTATGCTCACATGGAGAGCGGCGCCCAGGGATCTCCCTGCACTTACTATTATCCCTGGGCGCCACTCCGTTCTCCCGGTATAGGCTCCGGTCTCTTTCCTCACAAAGTTATAGTGGGCGGAGCCTGCCCTTCATCTCCTTCTCCCAGGCTGCAGCACTGGCCAATCGCAGCGCAGAGCTCATAGCCTGGGAGAAAAAAAACTCCCAGGCTATGAGCTTTGTGCTGCGACTGGCCAGCGATACAGCCGGGGAGAAGGAGATGAAGGGCAGGCGCCGCCTACTATAACCAAGTCCCCGTCTACTATAACTTTGTGAGGAAAGAGACCGGAGCCTATACCGGGAGAACGGAGCGGCGCCCAGGGATAATAGTAAGTGCAGGGAGATCCCTGGGCGCCGCTCTCCATGTGATCATACTTGGTTTATATATTTAAAAGTCATGAAAGGTCCTCTTTAAGTTATAGCTTGTTCTACCAGAGCAGTGGCTACATCCTGTGCTGAAATTTCATTAGACCAGATTTGCAGAGTGGCCACCTGTTCCAGTTTCCATACCTTCTGCAAGCGTTAGACTGGACATTGTGGCAAACAAAGACCTAGCCTTTGGGCGTAAAGTCCCTCAGGTTGTTGTCCCTCCCTAAGTAGCATCTGATCTTCTACTGGCATGGAGGATGTCTTCGAAAGTAAGAATTAGTCCTACCATTAATTGGTTTTCCAGGAGTCTGACATTACCGCAACCTTTAATTCCCTCCCGAAACATATATGAAATGTGTTGTGTGTGTTTTTTTTTTTTTTTTTTTTTTTTTTTTTTTGTAAATATAACATTTCATATCGTCACACTGTCCCCAATGGGGCTCACAATCTAAGGTCCCTATAAGTAGGTATTTGGCGTGTGGGAGAAAACCCACGCAAACACGGGGAGAACATACAAACTCTATGCAGATGTTGTCCTTGGTCGGATTCAAACCTAGGACCCTAGCTCTGCAAGGCACCAGTGCTATCCACAACTTGCTGCCCATTATAAAGGGCTTTTGTCCATCCCGCTGTGGTATTTGGGGGGGAAAAACTCGGGTGGGAAGGACCTTTTAAACGCCGTGATCTGGTCCCTGCAGATACTTATGAGGACATTCCCGTGTGGTGCTGTCATGTCGCACTCCTGGAAAACCAATTACCACGACTAATTATTACTTTCAGTCTATTTGTAACTTTCGGGGGCCTCTTTCACACTATATAGTTTTGCTTTCCGTCCTAGAGTTCCATCCTCTGGGCATTAGGACAGAAAGATACTGATCAGGATTATCCTAATGCATTCTGAATGGAGAGAAATCCGTTCAGGATGTCTTCAGTTCAGTACTGAGACGTTTTTTGGCCGTAGCAACATCCACAGCATTCTGCGTATTTTAATCTGGCCAAAGTTCCTGAAGGCATGTCGCAAGGACCGATCCAAATTAATGCCCACGGAAAAGCGTTAATCCGGATCCGGCTTTAAGCTAAACGTCGTTTCGGCACATCGCCAGATCCGTCATTTAGTTTTCTGAATGGTAACCATGGCAGCCAGGACGCTCCTAAAGTCCTGGCTGCCATGGAAAAGTAGTGGGGAGCCAGGGAAGAAGCTACTTACCGTCCGTGCGGCTCCCGAGGTGCTCCACAATGACGTCACAGCGCCCCTACGTCGCATGGATCATGTGATCTATTTATTTATTCTGGAGAAAAAGTCCATTTAATCCATATGCAAATGAGCAGTTGAGTGCACTGAGGGTGGGACGAAGCCACTCTGTGCTCCCTTGCTCCTCCTGCTTCCTCTGCCAGCCCATTTACCTTCAGTGACATGGTCAGGTTCCTGCATAGTCAGCTAACCTGGGCCCATCAATTAAGGAAAGGGAGGGACTGGCAGAAGTGGGCAGGACAATGGCACACAGGGGCTTGGACCCAGCCTCGGTGAGCTTAACTGTTCATTTGCTTTTGGTTTAAAATTACTTTTTCTCTAGAATGAAGCAATGGATTGCTAAGTGAAAGTTCTCTGTAACATTCAGCTGAGCTTTCTCAATACGTTCACACGGCAGAATTTTGCCACAATTCCACTTGTGGCTGTGTTATCTAACTTGTTTCCAATGGAAGGCAGCGCTGGCGTTCACACGCTGGCAGTTTTAAGCCATGACTGTGCCAAGAAGGGACATGTCTCTTCCTGGGGCTGTGTGTGGACAGCTGCTGCTTGAAGCCCAAAGAGTTGACCCATTAATATAAAAAGTATATTCCAGCAATACCAAATTATCACCTCTGTCTCTACGACCACTCTATTTAAGCAGGGGACTTCCATTCTGGGAGTTGGTGGGTGTCCCAGAAGTCGAACCTCTACCTGATCTAGCACTTATTGCCCATCCAGTGGATAAGTGATATTTTGTTTACCTGAATACCCCTTTATTTTACTATTATATCACTAAACAGTTTTCCCTAGGAATCGTGAAAATAGCTAGTGTAGATATTCCTGTCATGCTTGGGGCAGTCCATGGTGGACTTTTGGTTCCACTTCTCGTCTAATGGGCTGAATTCTGATGGTCGCACATGGTAAGGGTACTTTCACACTAGCGTTAACGTTTTCCGGTATTGAGTTCCGTCGAAGGGGCTCAATACCAGAAAAAAACTCATCAGTTTGTCCTAATGCATTCTCAATGGAAAGAATTCCATTCACTATGCATCAGGATGTCTTCCGTTCCGTACCTTTTACGGTATTTGGCCGGAGAAAATACCGCAGCATGCCACGTTTTTTTTTTTTTTTTTTTTCTCCAGCAAAACTTTCCGGAACACTTGCGGGTTTGCGGATCCGGCATTATTTTCCATTGAAATGCATTCATGCCGGATCCGGTACCAAGTGTTCAGGAAATTGCCACATTGACGGATCCGATATGCGCAGACCTTTAAAAAGGGGGCGAGCCAAACCATTTAAATGATAAATATCAGGAGATGTTAAGCCATTGTCAAGTAGACAGCTGATCTGCCTTATGTCAGTTTGTTTAAATGCTCACCGCGCCTGCGCCGAATACAGAGCGGCCGTGCAGGCGCTGGATTTCACAAGGAGACAGTGCCGGAGGATCGCTGCCCGGCACTGTCACTCAAAGTAAGAAGGGGCGTGCCAGCAGGTTGCCGCACGGAGCTTCTAGGAGCAGGGCAACGCCCCCCCTGCTCCTAGAGGCTAATTTACATATTATAAAAGTACGTTTTTTAGCCCGAATATAAATCGGATTTTTGTAAAAAAGACATTATCAAGCTGCTCTGACATTAGCACATAGCTAATGTCAGACAGCTTATGTCAAAACGTGATGACAGAAGCCCTTTAAGCTTCAGTTTTTTTTTTTTTTTTTTTTTTTTTTGAATGCTTGTCTGGACAGTGGCAGTAAGGGGCACACCTCAAAAGTGCTGGCTCATTAATTGCTCATATTAGAAACACTACATGTAAATGGGTGTATATAGTATTTGCAGGCATGGATCTGATTCTGAAGCGAAAACTGGGTTCTTAAATGGGCTCTTATTGAACAAATTTGTTCTAGGTGGTTACTGTTAATAAAATCTCAAAATATCTGATGAGAGGTTTCATAGTATATTTTTGATGGCCTATCTTCAGCTGATCAGTGGATCATCTCGCTCGGGACCATCTGTTGTGTAGTGGACAGAGCGGATTACTGCAGCGCTGCCACTTGCATACATTCTTTAGCCTGGGACTACACAGGCCATGACACATGTAGTGTGGCCAAAGATTGCTGCATCACGATACTAATGAGCGTGATATTATTAAAATGATGTGGTCACTTTATGTCGCGCTAGTTGCCAAAACCTCCAGCAATCAAGGCCCGCTGGCACAAGTTGACCCAAATTCACTTTCATTATGTTGTGATGTACAGTAAGTCGTTTTTTTTTTTTTTTTTTTGGCCACACGACATGTCACTGCCATAGTCACACTATAGCCCCAGCTGGATACGAACAGTCTATGTAAGATGCCACTTCAGATTTTGACTCTTACAAACTTGTTTCAAATTCCTTTTTCTTTTCTCTTACAGATCTCGTTAAGGAGCCTTTTTAAAGATGGCACTGCGCTTGCGTGTAATTTTGCCCTACACCATCCCTGGAGTGCTGGCACTTCTTGGTTGGTGGTGGTTCTTTTCCAGGAAGAAAGATGATGGCCATAGCAGACACAAGCGTCTAACTGCCCCCACAGAAGTGCAAGCAGACAGTGCCCTGACAGAACTTGACCCCACAGTAGAAATTCAGAAAAGCAGTTCAAGGGTACAATTGGTACAGCTGGACAGTGAGGCAAGCACTCCACAGGGCACATGCTTGGTGCCTCCAGTCGCACAGGTAGCTACGTTGATTGATATGCAGCCTGTCAGCAAGGCTGAGGATTTTTTAAGTGGGGAATGTGAAATCCAAAGTGAGATTTTTGACTCCTTACAGCAGTCTACTATGGAATGTGATATTGAGCTATGTTTAGTGGATGCAGACAGTGTGTGTACCAAACCTACAGAATATTTTCAGAGTAATTCCTCAGAAGTTACCCAGAGTTTCTCCTCAGAAGAACTGCACACGGTGCCTTCTAGTGAAGATGGCCAGCAGCCTTCTATTGATGAGATTGAAACCGTGGTGAAAATGTCTGTTCTAGTACAGTGTCCTCAACCGGTTACTAATGAGAAGAGGGTGCCTATGGGAGAAACCGCAAGCAGTTGTACCCAGCTGCTGCCTTGCCATCTGACAGAGTTGGGGGCAGAGTCACAACCACTAAAGCAAGATCAGTTGTCTCCTTCATTGGAGCTGAATGTTTCCGAGCTTCTGACTGAACCTGTAACCACAGAGACTGTAGAATTTCCATTGACAGATCATCTATCAAATATCAAATCTGCATGCACGGAGGTAATGAGAGAAGGAAATTGTGCAGATATATTGGACGCCTTTTCTCAATGCCTGGAGAAAAGTGAACCGTTTGAAGAAGGGAGTGCTACAACATTTTTTGGAAACTATGAGGCCAAGATAGTTGAGCAGCTCGCCATAAACATCATATCCAAAGTGATTGTGGCTGCTAAACAGGAAATTTTGGCTAGCTCACTTGGTAATGTGTCAGATGACAGATGTCAAGTACTTGAGGAGACAACTGGAGAGATGCTACCAAACGATGCTCAATGTCAGCAGAGTGCATTGGAGAGAGAAGCTGATGTAAACAGTAAAACCTGTGCAGAAATGGACACCTGTGAATCTATTCAAACAGAACAACCCCAAAAGGAAAATTTTAAAAGCAGCGAGGTAAATAAGCAAGGGGACTTTACTCTAGAATCTACCCAAATCGAGAGCTCCCAAGAGAAAAACCTCAAAAGCACTGTAGTAAGTAAGCAAGGGGACTCTGCTCTAGAATCCACCGAAATGGAGAACTCCCAAGAGGAAAACCCCAAAAGCACTGCAGTAAATAATCAAGGAGACTCTGCTCTAGAATCCACCCAAATGGAGAGCTCCCGAGAGGAAAACTTCAAAAGCACTGCAGTAAATAAGCAAGGAGACTCTGCTCTAGAATCCACCCAAGAGGAAAACCTCAAAAGCACTGCAGTAGATAATCAAGGAGACTCTGCTCTAGAATCCACCCAAATGGAGAGCTCCCAAGAGGAAAACTACAAAAGCACTGCAGTAAATAATCAAGGAGACTCTGCTCTAGAATCCACCCAAGAGGAAAACTTCAAAAGCACTGCAGTAAATAATCAAGGAGACTCTGCTCTAGAATCCACCCAAATGGAGAGCTCCCAAGAGGAAAACTTCAAAAGCACTGCAGTAAATAATCAAGGGGACTCTCCTCTAGAATCCACACAAGTGGAAAGCTCCCAAGAGGAAAAAATCAGGAGCACTCCAGTTCTTGATAAAGAAGTAGACTCTGCCTATGATATGGACTCTGCCTGTGAATCCACACAGACAGAAGACTCCCTAGTGGAGAACCTGACTAACATTTTGGTAGTAAGTAAGGTTTCATGTCCTGAAAAAACAGATGACGAGCAGATTGTTTCAAATACGTCCATGCCACAGACCTATGCCATGCCAAATTTAAGTCCAGTTCATAAAAATACAGATTTTCTAAATGAATGTCCGACCATTATGGAGGATTCCAGTGTTAGCGCATGTACATCAGAAAATGGTATCTGCATGGAGTATCGGTTGCAGAGCACTGCACTATCTAGTGTTGGCGCCTATGACTCTTTAAGTTCGTCAGGCATTGAGTTATCAGAGGAAACATTTAATGTGTCCAGTGATAAAATGAAGAAGCTGAGAACTGTTGAAAACAGTGTACCATATAGTAATGGAGACATGAAGAGAAGCTCCCTTGATATGAAAAATGAAGGTCCGTGGACTGGAGACGCAGAAGTTGATCACTCAGGAGGTAAGACATTTGCTCTGTGCTTCTTTTAACATGGCAGCTTTTGTATTATGGATAAACTTGTATTACTGTAGTAACGTGTTCTTTACTAACGTTACAGTAATGGCTTTCTGATACCGAGCAAGCTCACTGTGCTGCTCTGTTTCTGTAACTTCTGGAATAGTGAACGGAAGTTGCTGAACTAGTGTAGCACATTGAGCTTGGCTGTTTCTATAAACCTGCCCACTGGTGCATGAGTCCCAGTCTAGAGACATATCCCAGAGGTGGGGCTCTCCCTGATCGATTATTTATGGCATATCTTTTACCATAAATGCCTGAGATGGCATATGATCAAGGATTCCCTGTTGGAGGTGTGGACCTGATCATTTCCCATGCATGCACTATTTTTGGCACTACTTCCATATTCTTAAATGCAAAGTGCCTGCTCATGTGGAGACTGGCTTTCCTTATAATTAGGACCTTCGCTGGCCAAACATTTTATGATATCCTATGGGTATGCCCTTGACATTAATGAAGACTTTGGTCTGCTTCTAGAGAAACTTACAATCTGTGAACAAGGACCTCACTCAAAACTATATGCCCCCAGTAAGTAAAATGCTTGTTATGGGCACGTTCTTCTGCACTGTATCTTGGGCCAAAATGTTGTTTGCTTGAGGCCTATATGGGCCATCACAGTACTCCTGAAACGGATGAGATTCTGCTCTGCTGGGTGCATGTAGTTTATTTGGTTCCAAAATGTCCATCTTGCATTTTATGACAATTGCTTTGTTTAGTTGCACGAAATTTTAGTGATACTGATCTTAGTTTCTTGCCTTTTGCCTATGCTTTTTCAGGTTCAGATGTAAATAGCATGGACTCTGTGGACAGTGGTTTCGCTCTGGGAAAGACTGAACAAGGCCAGAATGTAAAGCAGAAGATAGAAGTGAAAAACGCCGAGCTTGTCATCTGGGAGATTGAAGTGCCAAAAGTGAGAGCAGCTATAGTAGCTGAGAATATTTGGGGAGTGCACAGGGAACACCGTTGTGTGTGTCTGTGTGTTTTTCTTCCTCCTGTTCTTAGTGTTACAAATTGACAAGGCTATGAACAGTCTCTCCTTGCCTCCATCTTTACCACTGCCAACCATCTCAAAATTTAAGTTTTTTTCCCATCCCCTACATTTGTGGGATATTCACAGGTTATTCCATACATGTCCGCAAGCGTGCTGGGTTGTTTCCATACGGCTCCTTTCACATCACATTTAGAGCCTACATTTGGCATATGTAAGAAAAGCCGTTCCATCCAGACTGTACATTTCCACACGGGTATACAAATACAGGTATACATTTGAAAACTTGTACCAGTACTATGTTTTTACAGCAGGAGGCAATTATGTATCTCATTGTATACCTGTACTGTGGGATACATCACAGCCTTCTATCTTTATATATCAGGACCTATCCAGTGATGTGAACAGTGCCCAACTCCCAAAGAGGTAAATGGCAGCCATTGTGACACAAAGACCACCTCACCAGGCGAAATTACGCAGATGTGGGTTCCAGGAGTTGACCCTATATCTGAAAAATGTATGGAACATCCTAGAGTATGTCACCGCTACTCCCAATGACTGATTGAGCAGTCACATTTCTTGTGGCAAGAGGGGCCCGGTAATAGTCTCGTTGGGGGCCAGGAAGAGTTGGAACAGGAGCAGCAGGGGACCAGTAAGGCGAGTAGAAGTCCCCTTTCACACGCGCGAGTTTTCTGCGCAGGTGTAATGCGTAAAGTGAACGCATAGCACCCGCACGGAATCCTGACCCATTCATTTCAATGGGTCTGTGTAGATGAGTATTTTTGTCGCATCAGTTCTGCGCTGTCTGAGAATCGCAGCTTGTTCTGTATTCTGTACCATAGAAGTGAATGGGGCCTAAGTGAAAAATAAATTGCATCCGGATGTAACCTGAATGCAGTCCGGGTGCAATGTGTTTTTCACTGATGGTTGCTGGGAGATGTTTGTAAATCCCCCCCCACACACACACACACACACACACACACACACGTGCATCAAAACTGGCTGCACCCCCACGGAAATAAAAATAAAACACTGAGTGCAATTCTGAGAGAATGCGTATCTTTCGCGTGAAAGAGGCATAACACTACATTATTATACACACACAGAATCGGCCTGTCAGCTCTCTTAATGTCTGGGAATGATTGATCTAATCTGATGTTCTCCAGTGAATTTTAACTTTTGTTTTCTTTTATTTAAAGCACTTAGTTGGTCGCTTAATTGGTAAACAAGGAAGATATGTAAGCTTTCTGAAAGAGTCATCGGGTGCCAAGATTTACATTTCTACACTGCCTTACACACAAGACTTCCAGATTTGTCACATAGAAGGTAAGGGTATATATTCAGGATCATCCACCAGTCCCAAACAAGACCCTGGAAATGTATAATTATCATACCTGGTGCCCTCCATTTGGAATATGGCACCTCTGTTTTCAAGATCCGGTACTCCCAACTTCTTCTGTCTAGAGTCTTAGCCTTAGTTCACAATGAGTTTCTGGAGCGTTTCTGCTCCAAATCGGCTCCAAAAAAACGCCTAAAAAACAGCCTTCCATTCATTTCAATGGGAAGCAGCACTTGCATCTTAGGGTAGAATCGGCACCATGTTTTGTTTTTTTTTTCCTCCCAATGGGAAGCAGAAACTCCTAATTTATTATGTGCACATACATGCGATTCAACACTGATTTTTATTTTTTTTTGTGTATTTTGAAAATCACCCATGTGAACTGACCCTTAGACTTACCGAGCAGTAGCCTACGGCGCAGACACCATAATTCTAGCAGAGGGCACTAGGCATGATGATTGCAGTGTCACTTTAAACTGTAGGTGTGCTGTATTCACTTATTTATTACTTTTTGACAGGATCTCAGCAGCAGGTTGACAGAGCATTAAGTCTAATAGGAAAGAAGTTTAAGGAACTCAACCTGACCAACATTTATGCACCTCCGCCTTCGTTGGCATTGCACTCGCTTCCCATGACGTCATGGGTAAGTTACACATTTAGCATCTACTGTTCTTTTTTGAGTGATTTATTGTTCTGCATATGGAAATTGACTGTGCAGATATTAGTGGTCCCAGTTTGGTGCCCACAGACGTGATGCATCTCCTCTCAGCGCAGCTTGCCTTGTGAGTTTTTGGTCTCTGCTTACTGTCTGGGGAAAAAAAAAAAAACTAGTTTAGTTGAAATGATCTTAGCCTCATAGACATGAGATGCGTCATTTAACATTCACTATACGCTCATGCCCATGAGGGTTTGGCACTGTTCACGACATCCTATAGCAACAACAAGTTTAAAGAGGTCTTCTGATGTATTCTGTTTCTGAATTTGTATTATAGGGGTTGTCCACTTTGGATGATCCCTTGACATTTGGCTGAGCACAGGGTGTGCTGATGCTAGGTCTTCCAGCAGTCCATTGTAATCCCTGGGATAACCCAGCAGTTGCTCTTCATTCTGGCTGCTGAAGAGTTTCCTTGGGACTTAAAGTGGTTGTCCGGTCTCATCATATTGATGACCTATCCTTATCAGATCGGTAGGGGGTTGACACTGTGCGCCTACTTCGATCAGCAGTTTGTAGAGGCTGCAAAGCTCATGCGAGTACTCTATCCTCTTCATTGTTTATCGGCGTGTTTTGTAGCAGCAGTGCAGTATAATTACAGCCGTTCATCTCATTCAAGTGAATGGGAGAGGAATTTATAATTGCTCTGCTCCACCACTACAAGGGAGATGGCATTGAGGTAAATATTGTGGTAGACGGAGTCTTCTCCCCTGAGAGCACCTCCATTCTTGTGTGTTTCACAGTGATAAACCAAGATAGGACCTTTAGGCTAGGGCGTGGCTCAGTACTGGATTGGATAAGAGGTGGTAGGCTACTGAGCCACGCCCCCTGCACTGATCACATGACGGTGACGTCACCCCAGGTCCTTGGTGTTGTCCAAAGTTCGGGTTCATTGAAGAATCCCCTTATGGATTCCAAATGCCGTTATGGTCCATGGTAGCGGAATCCATAACGGGATTCTAAGATAACCCCAACCCGAACTTTGGACGCCGAACTTAAAACACAAGTTCGCTCAACTCTAAGGCTATGTGCCTCTGCATGACCTTACTCCTACAGAATCATACTGACAGCTTTAAGGTCATGCAGAGGCACATAGTATTATAAATCAGTATAAAGCCATGCGTTCCTGTAAGACGAGCAGTGTCCAGAATGGAGGATCACACTCACCCACGTAGTGCGATTTCCAGACTGCCCACGGTCGTGTGAAACAGCCCTTTATAGTACTGAAAATGTGTTTTCCTCAAGTATAATTGATTATTCTTTTCTTTTTAAGCTTATGCTTCCGGATGGTGTAACGGTTGAGGTGATCGTGGTCAATGTGGTCAATGCAGGACACATGTTTGTTCAGCAGCATACGCATCCAACATTTCATGCTCTTCGTGGCTTGGATCAGCAGATGTATCTCTGTTATTCGCAGCCCAGTGTTCCAACGCTGCCCACTCCGGTGGAAGGCAAGTTTGCTTTTCGGCTAGTTCCTACCATTTTATGTCTGAAATAATCTATCATGTGCCTGTCAATCTTGAATAATAGCTTTTTACAGATGTTTTGAGGGTATTTAATTGCCAAGTAGAAGGGAATATCTATATTATATTTGCTATTCCAACGTGGATATTTTGTACGGCAATAGACTACTTGAGTTGGCATTTATGGACTTTAACTGGGAAAAAGTTTTGTGCATGACGGTCTACTGAGGGTGCCTACTATGACACTCCTTGAACAGGGAAGGGTTATTTGTCAGGAAATCCTTATCGGAATAGTAGAATGACAGCTTTAGAGCGTAGATAAACATGCAAGCAGAGGATCGGTGGATATTAAAGGAGAAGCCCTTAATCAGCCACACTATTGGACTAGCATAGCGGAGGTGTGGTGCTTTAAGTCGCCACCCCTCACTCATCCCTGGTCTGACTGATGGTCCTACAAAGAGGTCAGCCCTTCTAAAAGTACAGAGAGACAGGTAGTAAAAGAGCTGGACAGCAACTAGTATACATTGAGACCTCAAAAAAGTATATCCAGAAAACCATCCAGCCAAAATAGTCACACAAGGGTTAACGTGTACTAACCATCTTAATGAAACTGTCCCCTTTAAAGCTGCCTGTGTGTACTCTGTGTACGGTGCCCCAGTCAGACATGTTTCCGTTTCATCATTTGACCGCACAAAGGTGATGTGCATTCCTTTAAAGCTTTTTATTAATTTTTTTTATAATGGTTCCATGAAACTAAGGGCTCATGCACAGAACCTTATGTATTTTGCATTCTACAAAAAATACGGACGCCGTCCGTGTGCATTCCTTATTTTGCGGACCGGAACAGCTGGCCCCTGATAGAACAGTCCTATCCTTGTCCGTAATGCAGACAATAATAGGACATGTTCTGTTTTTTTGCGCAACGAACATTCAGAAACGGCATGCACACAGAGTAACTTCTGTATTTTCTTTTTTCTTGTTTTGCGGACCCATTAAGATGAATGGTTCCACATATGGTCTGCAAAAAAACGGAACGGTCACAAAAAGAAAATACCATTGTGTTGATGAGCCCTAATTCTGAACATAGTTTGTTTAATGACCTGAAAGACTCGCTCTGAGGTTTGAAGCCTTTTATAATGTTTTTCCCTTCAGTCGGAGTAATTTGTGCGGCACCTGCTGGAGATAATGCTTGGTGGAGGGCACAGGTCGTGGCCTACTACAAAGACTCTGAGGAGGTAGAGATACGATATGTTGACTACGGTGGTTATGAAAGGGTTAAGATTGACATACTCCGGCAGATCAGGTCAGTACCTACAGTAGTTCTCAGCATATTTTACGGGAATGTGTCATCAGAAAATCACCACTTTGTTTAAATAAGGTTTGTGTTAAACTTTTAGTATTTTTCATGATAATTTTAACACTGGCCATTAATGTTATATGCTTGACGCTTCCTGTTCTGTAGAGAGCACTTCAGAAAGATTACAATGACGGGGGACACCTGTATGTACTGTAGATAAGACGCGGTCCAAAAGTCACAATAGGTGATGGTCACAGCTTATCTATTCCCCCTTCCTGTTCTGTGACCTCTCAACAGGTCATGTCTACAAAACTCATAGAAGTCAGTCCCCTCTGGACTATTTTGTTGATGGTGTATATGTGGCTGTTGTAAGCATATCTCTAAAGGTAAAATACAGGTGATATATTCCCTAAAGGGCATCTGTCGGCAGGCTGACCTGTTGCATGACACATGGTGCTGTAATCCCAAAAATTCCCCACTGAGGGACAGTAAAGGGATTTTTTATTCTATGTGCATTTGGCAGCTGAAGACACTGAGAAAAATGGTGTTTTATATATGCAAATGAGCCTCTAGGAGCAACAGGGGCGTTGCCATTACACCTAGAGGCTCTGCTCTCTCTTCAACTGCTCTGTCCTTTTCACTTTGACAGGGCCAGGCAGAGTAAATATCATCACGCCTGGGCCTATAAATCCGAGTGGAGAGTGTACGGCAGTTGCAGAGAGAGCAGAGCCTCTAGGTGTAATGGCAACGCCCCTGTTGCTTCTAGAGGCTCATTTGCATATATTAAAAACATCAGCAACTTGGGCGCATATAAACATGGGGCCAACACAGACGCCTTCAGCTGCCAAGTGCACATGTGACAGGTCAGACAGTTTTATAGATAATAGTGTTTGTCAGCAGATTTGTAAAGAGCTCCTGAAAATACTGAATGTTCTGGGATTTAAATTAAATATCTTTCTCCTGTCGCCTTTCCTGACATGTCTATATTAGCAACTACCTGCATTCTCCATGTAATAACATTTGTTATGACACCCCTTAATAGTTTCTTCTAGAAATTATGAATTAATTACTGTAATAAAGGTCCAGCTGGATGTGTCCCCTGCACAGTCTGAAACTGGCAGCAATGACTGGATAGTGTCACTGTGCAGGGACACACTCCTAACTGGTAACGCCCCGCTAAACCTTTATTGCACACTGCGTAGTCATAAGAATAGATGCACCAGAATTGTTAGTACATGGGGAATGCAGGAAGTTGCTAATACAGACATGTCCACAGAGGTGATGGGTCCTTTTTAAAACGGGGGGGGGGGTTCCTGCACTGCCTTCAGTGTTCCTGGGCAGAAGACATAATGCAACCGGATCCGTTCCTTGACTGCTGCTCTATTCAAACTCCTCACTGCATTTGTGGAGTTTAGTGAATGAGCACCTGGCATTGGGGGCTCTATGAATTTTAGTTGTGGGAGCTTTAAAGGGGTTATCCAAACTTGGAAACCCACCCACAGTGCCCAGGCCCCTCATACAGAGAATACTTACCTGGTCCCCAACGCCTGTGTCCCTCCATGGCTGTCGCTGCATCTCCCCAGCGGGCTGATCACAACATCCGTTGATGGGGAGGGGGTGCACCAATAACATGCAGCTATTGGCTGTGACACACTCTACCGATGTTGCGATCTACACACTGGAGAGATGCAGTGGGGCGTCAGGGACCAGTCTTTGGTGCACTTTTTGAGGCAAAAGCTGGATTTGACTTGACGATAGTGGGAAGTACAGAGGAAGGACGTGCACTACTCCCTGCTGGGTCCACTTCTGGCTTTAAGTTTAGGTAACAAACAAAAAAAAAACTGCATCAAGGATGCCTGTGTATTTTCAGTATCACAAGGCTTTACTTTTTATATCTTTTTCTACAATTTGTCATATCTTCCATATGTGTAAATATAGCCATTCTCTTGGGCAGCGGCTTCTAATCTTTATTTATTTATTTTTTCCAGGTCAGATTTTGTTACATTACCCTTCCAAGGTGCAGAGGTTCTTCTAGACAATGTGATCCCACTTGCAGGTAAACTTTGAGTTCAGTCAAACTGCTAGGTTACACCAATCTAGATCCATTGTCATAGGGGCTGTTCCTGGTTGTGGAAATAAAGCTTAAAGGGGTTCTCTGGGTCCATAAGGATTTATATAATCTCCCCAGAGAACACTGAGAACTTCCTGTTTTTAAATGAGGGCTTCAGTGCAGTGGGAGCGTGGCGTACACTGGGGAGTCCCCTGTCCCTCGGTGCACTAAAGCCCTCATTTTCAAAAATAAGTGTTTTTTGTTTAATTCTCTGCAATGCTGCAACTGATTTTGCAACATAGCCAGGACGGATCCGTCATGAACTCCATTGAAAGTCAATAGGAGACTGATCCGTTTTCGATTGTGTCAGAGAAAACGGATCCGTCCCAACTGTGTGCCAGGATGGATCTGTTTTCTCTGGCACAATAGAAAACTGATCCGTCCCCCATTGACTTTCAGTGGAGTTCATGATTTATCCGTTTTGGCAATGTTACAGATAATACAAACGGATCAGTTCAGTTCATGACTGATGCATGAGGTTGTATTATTGTAACGGATACGTTTGGCTTAGTTTCGTCAATTGTACAGCAAAACGCTGCAGGCGGCGTTTTGGTGTCCGCCTCCAGAGCAGAATAGTGACTGATTGGAGGCAAACTGACGCATTCTGAGAGGATCCTTTTCCATTCAGAATGCATTAGGGCAAAATTGATTCAATTTGGACCGCTTGGGAGAGCCCTGAACGGATCCGAGAGCCAAAACTCCAGTGTGAAAGTGGCCTAATATTTATAAAAAAAAAAAGTCTATGGTATCTACTGAACTGAGCATGGCCGCGTGTAAAGATTGCAGCAGCTCCCAGTTTTTTTGATTACTGTAGTAGGGAATAAGACTGGGAGCAAGGGCCACCCGTGTATGGATTTGTGTGCCGTTGTATTGTGCATGTACAGACCGGCTTCCATAGGAGGAGGAATTTTTTAATCAACGTTTTTATATTGTAAAGCTTTCTTGGGGCTCTTTCACACTTGCGTTTTTGTTTTCCGGCATAGAGTTCCGTCGTCGGGGCTCTATCCTGGAAAAATCCTGATCAGGATTATCCCAATGCATTCTGAATGGAGAGAAATCCGTTCAGGATGCATCAGGATGTCTTCAGTTCAGGACCGGAACGTTTTCTGGCCGGAGAAAATACCGCAGCATGCTGCGCTTTTTGCTTCGGCCAAAAATCCTAAACACTTGCCGCAAGGCCGGATCCGTAATTAATGCCCATTTAAAGGCATTAATCCGGATCCGGCCTTAAGCTAAACGTCGTTTCGGCGCATCGCCGGATCCGACGTTTTAGCTTTTTCTGAATGGTTACCATGGCAGCCAGGACGCTAAAGTCCCGGCTGCCATGGTAAAGTGTAGTGGGGAGCGGGGGAGCAGTATACTTACAGTCTGTGCGGCTCCCGGGGTGCTCCAGAGTGACGTCAGGGCGCCCTACACGCATGGATCACTCTGACATCATTCTGGAGCGCCCCACGGGGAGCCACACGGACTGTAAGTATACCGCTCCCCGGCTCCACACTACTACTATGGCAACCAGGACTTTAATAGCGTCCTGGCTGCCATAGTAACACTGAAAGCATTTTGAAGACTGATCAGTCTTCAAATGTTTTCAGGTCACTTGCGTTGTTACGGATCCGGCGGGCATTTCCGGTGACGGAAGTGGACGCCGGATCCTAACAACCCAAGTGTGAAAGAGGCCTATATCTGCAAGAATAAGAGCTAAAGTAAATAAATGGGTAAATCCCAGGCAACCACTTTTAACCTTGGCCAAATCTGCCAGCATGCTAAGTGTCCTCCCCAGTGGGTTATTCACCCAGCAGCTGGTTGTTGCCTTCCCTATTAAAGGGTTTCTGTCACCAACTTTTGACATTATAAGCTGTCTGACATTAGCTATGTGCTAATGTCAGACCAGCTTGATAATGTCTTTTTTATAAAAATCCGCTGTATATATAGTCTGAAAAACTTACTTTTATATTATGTAAATTAGCCTCTAGGAGCAGGGGGGGCGTTGCCCTGCTCCTAGCGGCTCCGTCCGGCAACCTGCTGGCACGCCCCTTCACACTTTGATTGACAGTGCAGGGCAGCGATCCTCCTGCACTGTCTCGTTCTGAATCGCGCGCCCGCCGCCGCTCTGTATTCGGCGCAGGCGCGGTGAGCAGAGGACAGCAGGCACCAGCGTCCTCTGCTCACCGCGCCTGCGCCGAATACAGAGCGGCGGCGCGGGCGCGCGATTTCAGAACGAGACAGTGCAGGAGGATCGCTGCCCTGCACTGTCAATCAAAGTGTGAAGGGGCGTGCCAGCAGGTTGCCGAACGGAGCCGCTAGGAGCAGGACAACGCCCCCCCTGCTCCTAGAGGCTAATTTACATAATATAAAAGTAAGTTTTTCAGACTATATATATACAGCGGATTTTTATAAAAAAGACATTATCAAGCTGGTCTGACATTAGCACATAGCTAATGTCAGACAGCTTATAATGTCAAAAGTTGGTGACAGAAACCCTTTAAAGTAAACATGCAGCAAGTCTGCCCCGTGTGAACATACCTGAGAAAACTCACTTAAAGCCTGGCGGTTGAATTTCACTTGATTCTCTAGATTGGAGCCTTTAGATATTAATATTAAACCAGGATGACTGAGTTGTTCTGTGTGTTCTGCTAGATGAGGATCACTTTTCGGCCGAAGCAGATGCCACTGCAAATGAAATGACAAGAGGCACAGCATTGCTTGCACAGGTAATGGTTCTGTTTTTTATTTTATTTTAGTTTATTAAATGCAGATTTTTAGAAGAATTACTGTCGGGAGCTAAGCATGGGTAATTTTAAATAACGCAATAAGCCTTTGCTTTTTGCATTTTGTAGTAGTCTAGAGTGTTATTAGAACTACTTTTATAAATATCCAGCATTACTTACGGGATCGAATGCTCCTTTTTGAGCTTAATCTTGATTGCTTTGTGAATATTTCATGCCATGATTTTTTTTTTCCCCAAGTGTATTTTACCAACATGTAATCCCGGCAAATGACAATATTCTGTGAAACATGCAAATTTTATGTCTGCCTTCACTTTGGCCTAGTTCAAATATACATTTCTCCAATGGTAGAAATATGGTCTCCACTCTCTAAACGCCTAGTTGTTAAAGGTTAGTCTTGGTCTTAAATATGCATAACAAATTTTAAAAAATATTTTAAGAGTTGTACAAAAGTTCAGACCTTAAAGTTTAACTGACGTTTCTGTCATTTTGTTAGAATAAGCCTTCATATTGGGTGTACATGAGGAATGACACTATTTCTGGCCATTATGTGACTTTTTTTTGTAGCAGTTTTTCCCTCTGCCATCTGTCTGTAAATCTCAGTTTTTCTGACCTGGTGGATAGAGACTAAATGGAATCATGTTTACCCAGACACAGGACAACAGAGGATCCTGGTCCCTAACTCTCTGTAGCACACCCTCAGTAGCAGCAGCAGTAATGGAGGACATTACACCGAACTAAGCAGTTTACATGTAAATCACTTAGAAATTGGCAGCATCTCTGTGCCATTCTCCTCTCCAGTCTCCCCTTCCCCTCTTTCCCCTCCATAGATGTCTGTATAATCTGATCCTTCAATAAATAGGCATGTCCATCTTCATGGATATGAGCAGTGAATTGAGAGTTGAAGAGGAAGGAGAGCAGGAGGACATGGAATTATCTTTCTCTGATGTGATATATTACAAAGTTTCTTAAAACTGCTTGATTTTTGAAAAAATGAAATAGTTACTCCTTTAAAAAAATTGCTCTTCTGTAGGATTGGTAATGGAACTAAAACAAAGAGTTCCAGTTTGTCTGACATTTTAGTGCAGGCATGCTCAACCTGCGGCCCTCCAGCTGTTGTAAAACTACAACTCCCACGATGCCCTTCTGCAGGATGATAGCTGTAGGTTGTCAGGGAATGATGGGAGTTGTAGTTTTGCAACAGCTGGAGGGCCGCAGGTTGAGCATGCCTGTTTTAGTGCATCGATATATTGTATGACTGTAAGCCTGTTGGCGTTGTACAGGATTTATATTTAAAGAGAACCTGTCACCATGAAAATGCAGTGTAATCTGCAGGCAGTTTATGGAATCTTTTCCCATAAAATTATGTATGAATTTGCTCAGCTCCTCCTGCTATACAACACAATGCCTGAAGATTACACAGTATTTTCATAGTAACAGATTCCCTATAAGGTTTTACAGTTATTCAGAAAATCAACCAACCTCTAGGACTTGTTCTATAAAAAAAAAAAAAAAAAAAAAAGCAAGAGGCTATACTCGCTAGTTGAATCCCCTGCTGCTTCAGCGCCTCACTCACTAATGCCCCATGTGACTGCTGCAGCTAATCACTGGATTCAGCAGTATATAGCACATTTTAACTTACTCTGAAAACCCATATAAGGCCCCTTTCACACGGGCATTGCGGAATGGAGCCGGATAGGATGCGGGAAAATGTGTGATTTTTTTTCCGCGTTAGTGCAAAGCGTTTTGCACGCACGTGGGAAAAATCGGCATGTTTGGTACCCAGACCCGAACCCGGACTTCATCACTGAAGTTTGGGTTGAGTATTCTGTAGATTTTATTATTTTCCCTTATGACATGGTTATAAGGGAAAATAATATCATTCTCAATACAGAATGCTTGTAAAATGTGGAAGGAGGGGTTAAAAATAAAAAAAATTAACTCACCTTATCCACTTAATCACATAGTTGCGATCTCTTCTTCAATCATTAGCTGCCTGCTAAAGGACCTGTGATGACGTCACTGAGCTCATCACATGGTCCAATCACATGGTCCATCACTATAGTGATGGACCATGCGATGTGACGTCACCACAGGTCCTTTAGCTGACAGCTAATGATTGAAGAAGAGAGAAGAGATCGGCAAGTACACGATCAAGGGGATAAGGTGAGTTAATTTTTTTTATTTTTAACACCTTAATTCACATTTTACTAAGCATTTTGTAGTGAGAATGCTATTATTTTCCCTTATAACCATGTTATAAGGAAAAATAATAAAGATCGGGTCCCGATCGTCTCTTGGCAACCTTGCGGGAAAATCGCACTGCATCCGCACTTGATTGCGGATGCTTGCGATTTTCCTGCAGCCCCATTCACTTCTATGGGGCCTGTGTTGCGTGAAAAACGCCTAGAGCATGCTGCGATTTTCACGCAACGCAGAAGTGATGCTTAAAAATTACAATTAAGTGCACAGCCCCATAGACATGAATGGGTCCGGATTCAGTGCGGGTGCAATGCGTTCACGTCACTCATTGCACCAGCGTGGAAAACTCGCCCGTGTGAAAGGGGCCCTATAAAAATGGTTTGTTTAAACATTCAAGGACGACTCGGTCATCCCCATTCATATTTTCATTTAAGTTTTTTTTTTTTTTTTTGTTTGTAGGTTACAAATTATGATGGTGCAACAGGACTCCCACTTGTGCAGTTATGGAGCATGATGGCAGATGAGGTGAGCATTTATGGTTAACTGCAGAATTTTTGCATGGTCCTGAGCATGTCACCAGGAAATCCACTGTAAAATCAGGCGCAATGTCGGGTAGGGCTAACTCTGCTGAATGTAAAGTAAACTTTCACCTATCAATCCATTGCCTCATTGTGGAGAAAAAGCACTTTTATTCCATATGCAAATGAGCAGTTAAATGCACAGAGGATGGGCTAAGCCACTCTGCACCCCGCTTCTCCTCACTTTTATTGCTTCCCTTTTACTGCATACTGTATTTTGGACTAGGTATTTCAGTACCAATAGCCTAGTTGTAAAGTAACACTTGCATCAGAAAGGTGTATGTTTTACACTTGGTAGTCAGATTTTTTTTTTTTTTTGTTTAGAATTTTTGTAATTTACTATACAGCAGTTAAAGGGCTTCTGTCCGCAGATTTGTACCGATGAACCTGGCTCACCTGTTAGATGTGCACTTGGCAGCTGAAGGCATCTGTGCTGGTCCCATGTCCAGATGTGTCAGTAATGCTGAGAAAAATGATCTTTTTATATATGCAAATGAGCCTCTAGGAGCAACGGGGAGTGCTGCCGTTACTCCTAGACCTAGGCTCTGCTATCTGCATCTAACGTGCCCCCCTGCATTTTGACATGGCCAGGCAGTGTAAATGTGATTACGCTTAGCCCTGGCTCCTCCTAAAGTCAAAGCATGCAGCAGTTGCAAAGAGAGCAGAGCCTCTGGGTGTAATGGTAACGCCCCCATTGCTCCTAGAGGCTCATTTGCATACATTAAAACTTCATTTTGCTCAGCACTGCAGGCACATATGAACATGGTACCCACACAGATGTCTTCAGCTGCCAAGCGCACATGTAACAGCTCAGCCAATTTCATAGGTACAAATCTGCTGACAGAGGCCCTTTAAATACGATTGTTGTAATCTCGGGGAAAAATTAAGACCAAACAGTGTGGTTGAGAATTATGTGCAAGTGTAAATAGGAATAAAAGAACCATTTAAAAAGTGCAGTTGCTTTTTTAGTGCTTGCCTTTTAAAAGGGTTGTTCAAGAATAAGTAACTTGGCAGGAGCCAGCAGCCTGCCTCCACTATTAAAAGATTCATACTCATCTGCTACCTGCAGCTCCGGTCCTCGGTCTCTCTCTCTTCCTATCCGTGGCTTGTTTACTTTCTCTCCGCCATGAACATGATCATCTGCTCTGCGGCAGCCATTGACTGGATTCAGTGGTGATATATTCACATCAGCGTTGAAGCCAGTCGTTGGCTGCAGCTGCTTGGAACCGAACCTGAGTTCGGGAAATAGTTTTTTACAGTGCAAATTAATTTATGAAGTTATTGCGTGAAGTCACAAAGCAAGAAATTTGTCTCATCGGAGCCAATAGATTCTAATACAGGAGCTCCGTACAGTATTAGAACAAAGTTTTATGCAAATCGGCTTCGGATATTTTATCCGAAGTCGACTCGCTCATTCCTAATCATGGGCCTCGCCGTGTGCGAAAATGCCCATACAATTAAAGTATAATAATATTAATGGCATTAATGGAAAAAATAAATCAAACCAGCCATTGTGCCATTTTTATTTTTTTTTTGTCACTTCAACTCCCCAATAATTTTTTTTATAAAAAGTGATCAAAAAGTCGCAGACTTTAAATTGTTATCACTGAACAGTACAGATCGCCCCGCAAAAAATCGCCCTTACACAGCCCTTTCACAGAGTGCAAAAATGGAAAATCTCAGGGTCCTCTAAGGTTTAAGCTTCATTCACCTATTGTGCTCTTAGATGGCGTTTCCCCCCCCCCCCCTATAATATAACAGCCGCATCAATTTAAATGGCACTTTTTATTAGCGTGTATACAGAGATGACGGCTTGCTGATCCTTGTGTTAGACCATCCTCTAGACTTGAGTGAGCAGGGATTTAACTCTATATTAAACATGACATAGTGAGCAGAGGTTCCGTATGACTTGTTATAGATTGACTTAAATCTCTGCTGTCTCCAACTCTATGACTTACCGGCCCAACTCCTGCCCTGTGACATGCTGCCTGGTGAAGATTTTAAATGCAGAGTATATTCTGCACTGTTGAGGCCATCATCTGGTTTTAGAGTTTGCAGTTTTCTTTAGACTCTTGTATAGCATACATGTTTAATAGCTGTTCTTTTCTTTTTATCTCCTCTGTAGGTGGTGTCCATCAACAGGACTCTTGTGGAAAGAGGATTTGCACAGTGGATAGATGGCTATTAGCCCTTCTAACACGGTTTACTAATCAAAAATTTTGTACCATTTCAGGCTTGGTATGCAGCTTTTTTTTTTTTGCTTTTTTTTGTGTCTCCGGTTTATGTGTAGAAATCATGCAGAAGACGGATTTTTAAAAGCCATATATTTGTAGCTATATGATCACTACTATTCTGTCCATAATGGTAACCCAGCAACCATCCTGACCATGATTTACTGTTCTTTGGTCATCTGCTATCCCTTTGGATGAGCCATTCAGGATGAATCATACCAAAAAGTCAAAAGGCGTATTTTATGTTAAAAAAGGTGAATTATGCAAGTATACAGACGTGTTACCTGAACTGGAGGAGTGTCAGATGAATTGAACGTGACACACAATGATTGACTTTGTACATGTACATTTCGTGGAGCACTCTGCCTGCCAAGCCTGACTGTAATTTATTTTGTAACTGTGCAAATCTTTGTAAATATATTGACATAAGAACTGATCACTGTAATATTTTTGTATCTGAACGCTGAAAAAAAAAGGGAATTTAGCATTTTCCACACTACTGGTAATCAGTCCCTCCAAACGGTAGCACGGGAACTCATTGATGCATTCAGGACGGGCTTCCTGTGCACACGTGTGGTGTTTAGATTTGCCATATGGTCTGATGTTGCTGTGATCAAATTATTTGCTACTCTGCTGTACAGATGTAAAAAGTTACAAAAAATGACAATGCATTGGTGTGCCCTTTTTTTATTTCTTGACAAATGGATTTTTAAACATGTCAAAGTAATATAAATCCACTGGAAAGGTATTGTAAAATGCATATTTTTTCCTAAGCCTGTTGTGAGTGGGGTTGATTGAAAATAAAGCACTGAACGGGAAGCATTAATGCCTGGATGATATGTGACTTCTTTCTCAAGAGAAATGTTACTTTGAGTCAAATGGCAGCCTGGTTTTAAATGAAAACTGAGTAGAGTTTGAATAACTGGGTCATTTTTTTTTCATCGCTGCAGTGAATAGATAATTTTTCTGAATCTATTACAGATTATTATAGCCGAGTTGTGCAACCCAAAAGATTGCAGGAAGACCTGCAAGACTGCCTGGTTCTAAATGACTTGACAGACCTTATGGGATGCTAGGGGGAGATGTATGAAAAGTCTATAAGGTCCTAGTCAATCTCCTGTTAGGAGATCCGCCAGGCTGTCAGCCAGCTGGATCTTACAGGATCTGGCGTTACTGGATCCTCTACTTCAGGCATCCTCAAACTGCGGCCCTCCAGCTGTTTCAAAACTACAACTCCCAGCATACCCGAACAGCCTACAGGTATCGGCCTACAGCAGGGCTTTGTGGGAGTTGTAGTTTTACAACAGCTGGAGGGCCGCAGTTTGAGGATGCCTGTCCTACTTAATCACTGGATCTCCATTGTTTGCAATGAGATCCAGCGGTGATTCGGCCGCTTTCTGGCATAACTGTTGCATGCAATTTTTTCTTGTCTGGCTGACGGCCAGCATTTGCTCCATATGAGGCAGCTGGATCTCCTAAACAGACAAGTAAACATAGCTATATGTCACCCGCAGCAAACTGTTGCAGCACAGCTTTCATTTTTTATTCTGATTTTGAAAAATGAAACGGATGGTTAAAAAGAAGACTCCAACTAAATGGTTTGAACAATATGGTTGATGCTACCAAGCTTAAATCTCCAAAAGGACTGTCTAAACATCAAGAAATGATAAGGAACATTGGGGTTCAATCAGAAATACAGTAATATTGTCAAAACATAAGGTATGTGCGGTGTGACGGCTCTCCATTCTCCTGTGCATGTCGGGTAATGCGCTATGTTGGCATTGTCTTCTGTTCATACTCGAGGTCCAATCACTTATGCTCAATTGGACATTTCTCGTCTAGCAGTTTGGGGTGGCTTGTACTGAAAACTATACCAGCAAACTATGACTTCCAAAAGTTATGTTTGCTACTTAATGGACTAAGGCCTGTTTCACACTTGCATTGTTTCTTTTCTGGTATTGAGATCCAACAGAGGATCTCAAAGCTGGGAAAAAAAACTGTTCTGTTTAGTTCTCATGCATTCTGCATGGAAAGAAATTAGTTCAGGATGCATCGGGTTGTCTTCCGTTCCGTCAGCATTCCGTTTTGTGACCAGACACAAAACCACTACAAGCTGCAGTTTTGTGTCCGGTAATAGAAATGGACGAAACTAAGTCAATGGATCCTAAAAAAAACTGGATCCGTCATCCATTGACTTTCAATGTATATGGTGACTGATCTGTTTTTTTTTCCGTTCTGATTTCACACAACTGCATCCTAACGGAACAGATGCATCCTGATGTGCAAAATGAAAATGGATTTGTTTAATTTGGTTTTGAGACTCTCTGTAGGCTTTTAAAACCGGAATTAGCAATGCAAGTGTGAAAGTAGCCTAGGACTTTTTTCACACGTGGCAGATTTGTTGCAGAAACATCTATGGCTGAAAATCCTGTAAATACAGGATTAAAATTTTTTTTTTTTTCTCTTTTTTTGCAAGTCCTAGTTAGATGGGTGGGACAGTTGCTTTAATTTTCCTACCACTCTGATAAGGGTCCATTCACACGTTCGCAAAATGGATCCGGACCCATTCATTTTCAATCGGGCCGGAAAAGATGTGAACAGCACACAGTGTGTCCGCATCCGCACTTCCGTTCTGCATAAAATAGAACATGTCATATTCTTGTCCGCAGACAAGAAAAGGCATTTCTATTAAAGTGCCATCCATGTGCGGTCTGCAAAATGTGGAACACACATGGCTGGGTGTCCGTGTTTTGCAGATCTGCAATTTGCGGACGTGTGAATGGATCCTAAAGGTCCATCTCAGATTTTATGGCCAACATGGGAATAACCCATGTCAAGCCTTTAATACCTTCCTGACCTTTGCAGTACATGTATGGCGCATCAGGAAGGGCGTTAATGGCCCGTTCCATAATAGTATGATGTGGAGATCAGGCAGCTAGGCCACCTCTTTAACTGCTGGAATTAGTGAAAACTCCCATGCTGGTGGATTAACCCTTTAGAACCCGTCTAAGGAGTTTACATACGGAGAGGGCTCCCTCTCTAACTTCATCAGATCTCTGCAATCCGATCGACCAGTGCCATTGGTTGCTATGGCAGGCTGTGGCTGCAAAAAAACTGATGCAATACAGATGTCACATGAATGTCATCCGTGTGTTTTTTTTTTTTTGGTTTGTTTTTTGGCAGAACCGTGTTTTGCGAACTGCAAAATACATATGGTCGTGTGCATAAGCTCTAAGACTGGGTTCACATCACGTGTTTGCTCTGTGTTTAACATACATGTTGGGTGAAGTCCAGCAAAAAAAAAAAATTTTTATATATATATATATATATAATCTTTTACAATGAAACTCTATGCTGATGGATGTCAATGTATAGCATCTGAGATATGTATTTTTTGTATTCGTTAAAAGACATTTATGATGTAAATCCAGTATAATACCGACCGTTACAGTGCATTGCAATACAGCATGTTTTGTAATGCATTGTAAAAGTGATCAGACCATCTGAAGTTGAAGTCTCCTAGCGGGACAAAAATAAAAAATTAAAAATGGTTTATAAAAAAAAAAGTGCTCTTTTTCCCTCATCAAGCCGTTTACTATTGGAAAAAATAGAAAAAATGTAAGTTAGGTATTGCCACGTCCATAACTACCAGCTTTATAAAAATGATCACATTATCTATCCCGTGCGATGAAAGCACAAAAAAAAACAAAAATGATGCCAGCCATTGTTTGCTCATCTCGCCACCTAAAATCAGCATGCGATTAAAAAGTCTTAAATGCTGCCAATGAAAATTTCAACTCATCTGGCAAAATACAAGCCATTACACAAGACCATCGTCGGAAAAATGAAAATATAATGCTCTCAGAAAATGGTGACACAAATACATGGCTTGGTTTTACCATGTCTGTAATGACTGGTTCTATAAAAATGATACCCCATCAGGTGCATGCCATAAAAAAAAAACAACTATGCCATAACAGCCATTTTTCCCTTTAATCCTCCATGACTGCACTTGTGCTGAGAAAATATGATGGTAGTGTCCTATCTGAATCATAAAAGGGGCACAAACAGTGACTGTCTTCTGGATGTTTTAAATCAGTTTTTTGGGAGCAGAGATGGATCTCAGACCTCTCTCTGCTGTTCATCTGAAAGCCGAACTAAGCATAAAAGCTGAGCAAGTGCATGGATCGATGGCAAGAGAAGACCTGCTAGACCTGTGAACTGAGCTAATGGTTCGAGATCTGCTGCCTCTAACTCGAGACTTTTACCTTAGTGCCTCGTGATATGTGAGATATGCCGCTATAAGCTTTCCTCAAATCTGTTAACCATAACCAGTTATTTATTTTTCCTCCTTCCCTACCTCCCAACCCCCCCCCTCCTCTAAATTTGCCTGCTATTATTTTATATTCATATGCAATCCTGAAGATATAGAACACTGTACCAACTCACTTTAGACACGACGGCTCTAATCCTTATGTTTAGTTGACGTATAAGTCTACACCCTTCCTCCTGTTGCAAATTTAGTCATCAGCACTCCCCGTTACAATAGCCACAAACACATCAGCTGCTATGTGCAGACATTGATAACTGTACATTTATTTTCTTTCTTCTCTGATTTTTTTTTTTTTTATGTGCTCCCACTACCCATATTATACACCTATATAGGGCGTTACAGGCAATATTTGGTGCACTTTTGGATGAAAATACTGTTAGCTGTTTATTACAACCTAAAACCTGCTGGTACATATATAGCCACAGTCCCAGTGAGAGTATTGCGCTTTGGAACTATGCATCCACCCTTTTTTCTGTAGCTGTACCCCATCCTCTCATAACCATAAAATGTATATCAAATGGCTGACCTAAGAGTGCTTTCCTGGAATGTAAGGGGCATGGGCAGCCCGAGGCAAAGATCGATGGTATTCTCAGGGATTAGAAGATTTAACCCCTGTATTCTTTGTCTTCAGGAAACCCACCTTACTCCTGACTAAACCAACAGACTGCAAAAGCCATGGGTTCAATGGGCACGGCACTCATGTCACATCTATTCTAGAGGTGTCTCCTTTATAATTCATAAATCGGTGAGATGGGAGGTGGATAGTTTGGTTATTGACCCAGAGGGTAGATTTATAATTGTAGCAGCATATATTAACTGTACATTATGTTATAATAGGGATTTATGATTTATATACCCCCCCCCCCCCCCCCGCAACCATGACAGTGGTGCATCAGGCTGCTTCTTTTGCTGCCGCCTTCCTACAGGCCATGATTCTGTGCATTGGCGAATATAATATTCTACTGGACTCTTCAATAGATAAGTTTACCCAATAAATGTCATAGGCCCTGCTTCTCGTGCTTCCACTCCGCTTGCCGGTTTGATATGGGAGGTTGGATGGGTAGATGTATGGAGACATAGAAACCCCAATACTACACTCTACTCTTGTCACTCCTATAATCATCAGACTTTATCATGTATTGACTATGCTTTGTGCAATCCTCGGTGTGTAAAGTATCAGCAATAGATTACGGGGTGTCTGATCACTCACCCATACAACTAATTATATTCACATAAATAGACAGATCAAGTGTCTCTTTGAGAGTACATCCCTTTTGGTTGACACTACTGACACCCAATGATCGGATAACTAATCAACTTTCTGTATTTCTAGCCGATCATGACTCTTTTGAGAACCCACTATTACTATGGGAAACTTTGAAAGCATATTTAAGAGGTTGTCTGAAATCATCCATATCATACGTTAAACGGGCTTCAGCCTGGCAAGAGAATGAGTTGGCAAGGGAATGCACTCGACTGGAAGCTGCTTATGTTGCTGATCCCACAGAATCTAGTAGACAAGAATGGCTCTTTAAGGGCCTCCAATACCTTACTTTCTTAAAGGAAAAAGCACAGCATAAGTTATTCTTCACTAAACAGACTTTGAATTAGGTAACCAATCCAGCAAGCTGTTGGCGCATCTGGTGCATCAGAACCAGAGGTCTCCAGCCGTATGTGTATTCAGTCTGCAGATGGTACCATGCTGCTAGAGGCGACAGATAGTTCACCGTTTTCAGGAATTTTACCATGACTTGTTCAGATCTCAAGAGTACTACTAACAAGGAGATAGACTTCTACCTCTCGAAACTAACTATTCCTAGGCTATCCCCTACTGATTCGGCTTTGCTGGATTGTCCCATCTCTAACAATGGGGTTGTCCCCACTTACAATGGGGTTTATTAAACTTTAGTTTTGCACCAGCTGGGGGTTGGGTATCCCAAAATAAACTTCCTCGCCTGCCCTGCCTTGTAGATGCAATATTTGGAGGGCCACAGGTTGGATATTCCGGTTGTTTGAAGTTATCCACTAGAAACAGAGGGTGTGGCGGGGGAGGAGCCAGGGCAGTTAGTGGGATGGACAAAAGGTAGTGATTTTTATAAATGGATCGGCACTCACAAATACATGCGTCACGCAGATAAAATTAAAAATGTATTCGCACTGCTAAAATCACATAAACACAAAATTTTACACAATACGTATTAGCCAATACTAAATAAACTAAAAACAATTGTTTCAAGTAAAAATATATATACAAAAAAGATTCCGGATAAGCAGTTCCTCAGACTGCTTCCAAAATCAATAGAAACACATGTGCAAGAACACAGGCTTGATCCAAAATGTGCACACTATATTGTAAATCTGAGGATTTGTACTAATGTTGGATTATATATATATATATCAATTCTTATATCCCTTTGAGCAAACAGAAACAAAGTAACTGGGTCGTTACCAGATAATCGCAATACATTCGCTGTAAGAACTTGGTAAAGCGAAAGTTCAATGAGAGCTTTGATAAAGTGGAAGTTCAATATACGTACTTACTAAGCTGCACCTATGAAAATTGTTTGCAGTTCTTATAAAATTGTCGCACTTGTTTTACACTCTAAATTCGAGCGATATATTCATGCGAACGTTTTGCGGTAGAGGTTCAGTATAAGTACTTAATGAAGCGACATCCATGGGGTACTCATGATTTTTTTCAGCTTTAAAACTTAGGTTGTTATTCAAAGGCATCCGAATTGCCACAAGAAGGACATGCTCTACTTTTTTTTGCTGAATGGAAACACTGACACGGAACACAAACGGATGAACTGTCAGCATTTTTTTGCTGACCCATTGAAATGAATGGGTTCCTATCCTATCCGCAAAATCCGTGCTCCAGAAGTACAATGGTGCTCCTTTCCTTCTGAGCACTGCCGTATCCCCATACAGCAGCTTACATCCACATTTATGGCATTTTCATACCCAGTAGAATCTGCATATCAATCTAAGCTGTGTGGTGTGTCTCAGATGACATTGGGCACTGAAGTGCCATATCTGTGGAAAATTTTGAATTTTTATTTTGCACTGTCTGCTGCCCATTAATTTCGGCAAAATACCTGTGGTGTCAAAACGCTCACTCCACGGCTCAATACATTGATGGTTGAAATCTTCAAAATGAGGTCCCTTTTTGGGAATTCCATTTATTATTTCACCCCAGAGGCTCAACAGTTGTCAGCCTAAGCAGTGTAAATCACCATATTGGGCCTCAAAATGCTCATGGTGCTCTTATACTCTTGAGCCCTCTCTTATGTTCAGGCAAAAGATTAAGTCCACATGTAGGGTGCTTCTAAAACCAGAAAGCAAAGCAAAATAATAAAAAGGCTGACTTTGCACACTGGTGCACACTGGACAGAACATATTGGGCACTGAAATGTCTGATCTTGTAAACAATTGCAGTTTTTACATTGCACCATCTGCTGTACCTGTAAGGTCAAAATGCTTGCAATACCTCTTGGTAATCTCAATGAGGGGTGGTTTCGAATAGGGTCATTTCTTGGAGGGGTTTCTTTTTTTAATTCACCCAAGAGCCGCTGCAGTTGTTGGCAGGGCTATATAAATCTTTAAACTACGCCTCAAATGGTGCTCTCTCTTCTGAACCCTGCAGTGTGCCCAAACAGAAGTTTATGACCACATAGGGGGCATTGTTGTACCAACATTTGGGGTGCTTTTTCTCCCATTGCCACTTATGAAAATGAAATATTTGAGGCTAAAACTATCATTGAAATACAATGTAGTTTTTCATTTAATGTCCCAATTTTAAAAAATTGTATGAAACACCCAATCACTATCAACCTAAGTGAATTCCTTAAAGTGTTTAGCTTCCAAAATGGGTTCAATTTTTGGGAATTTTACAAAGTACTAGTATTTCAGGGACCCTGAAAATGTGAGACGACACCTGTGAACCATTCCATAAATTTGCCCTTCAAAAGCCAAATGGCCCTCCTTCCTTGCACTGTGTCCGTACAGACAAATTGTGGGTTGCTTTTTCTCTTGTTACGCCTTGTAAAAACTAAAAATGTGAGACTAAATCACAAATAATGCTACCTACACCCCTTAAATTAATCCTTGAGGTGTATAGCTTTCAAAATCCAGTTACTCTTTGGGTGTTTCTACTTTAGGGGGTACTTCAGTGTCTCTTCAAGAGTGACATGGTGCCAAAAAACAATTTCAACAAAATCTGCCCTTGAAAAACCATATGGTGCTCCTTCCTTTCTGTGCCCTGCCGTGTGCCTATAGAATAGTTTACGACTAGTGTTGGGCGCGAATATTTGAATCGCGAATTTTTATCCCTCCCTGCTTCATGCTTGTGGGCCAATGAGAAGGCTGCAATGTCTTTGTCTGAGCTTAGCAACATCCCTAGCAACCAATAAGAAAGTTGCCTACCCCTTTACTATATTTTCAGCAGGTTTTTTTGTCAGTTCTAAGAGACAGCAGTGTCATTGCTGTGCTCTGTGCTTTACTGTGTCACATTACATTAGATAGTTAGTTAGGTTATATATATATATATATATATATATATATATATATATATAACCTATTACAGATAGTTAGTGGGAGATAGTCAGTGTAGGTTAGATTGTGATATAGTGTATGCTGTTCATACATACATACATACATGCTACAGGCAAGCTCACAACAATACTTAGTGTACCAATCACTAATGTGTAGTCAGACCTGCTAAAATGTGAAGTTGTACATATTGCGCAAAAATATGTGCATCATTAATTGCACTCTATCTGCATATAAAGCTATTGTAATGTTCTGCCATGCCAACTATTTTCTCCAGTCTCAGGAAAATTCTAGCAGCTTGAAAAATGTAGCAATAGTGACCCATGCCTGTATTGCGCAAGCATTACGCGAATATTACATTGACGATTTTCACAATCAAGAAAGCAATCGCAAATTCACGAATTTATGATGAATATTTGCTCCAAATATTCACGAAATATTGCCCCTGCCGCTCATCACTATTTGCTGAATTCAGGAAAGCTGCTTAACAAATTGTGGGGTGCTTTATCTCCTGTTAACCCCTATGAAAATGAAAAATTTGGGGCTAAAGCAAAATTTTATTAGAATAAATTACATTTTTCATTTTCACAGCAAAATGGCTCCAAATTCTGTGAAACGCCTGTGGGGTCAATGGTTTCACTACACCCCTCGATTTTGGAGTGTTTCCACTGTAGGGGTTCCTTAGGGTCTCTTCAAATGCTACATGGCACCCAAATACGATACAGTGCCAGCAAAAAATGGTGTTTCTTCCCTTCTGAGCCCTGCAGTGGGCCCATGCAGCAGTTTGCAACCGCATATAAATAGCGTTTCTGTGAATTGCAGAATTAGGGTAATAAATATTAAGGTTTGTTTTGTTGTTAACCCTTGATATGTTACAGGAAACAATTGATTAAAATGAAAAATCTTCACATAAAATTATATATTTTTTTCACCTGTTTTAATCCCTGTGGAACACCTAAATGGTTAACAAAGTTTATAAAGTCAGTTTTAAATAATTCAAGGGTGTAGTTTCTAAAATAGGGTCATTTATGGTTGGTTTCTATTATGTAAGCTCCTCAAAGTAACTTCAAAACTGAATTGCTCCTTAAAACAGCTGGTTTGGGAAATTTTCTTAAAAATGTGAAAAATTGCTTCTAAAACTCTAGGCCTTTTTAAATAAAATGACTTTTGCAAAATGGTGCAAATGTAAAGTAGAAATATGGTGAATGTAAACAACTTTTTTGGGGGTAACCCTATCTGTCTTAAAGGGGTTATCCAGGAAAAGATATTTATAACTGCCAGTCATCTGTTACAAGAGGCCTTGAGTGCCACAGCTTCTTCCTAGGCGATACCAAGCATTGCCACTATGTGATGTACGACACTGACCTATCCATCTTTTCCAGGATAACTTCTGTAAAATCAAATTTGAAAATTGTGTTAATTTTTCCAAATACACTGTAAATTTTGGATTTGTATTATATAGGGTATAAACATATTGACCCAAATTTATGACTAATGTGAAGTATGATGTGTCACGAAAAAGCACTCTCAGAATCAGGCCTATTGCGCATAAATGGTTTTTTTTCCCGTTTGCGTTCTGTTTTTTGCGTTCCGTATACGGAACCATTCATTTTAATGGATCCGCAAAAAAACAGAAGGTACTCCGTATGCCTTCCGTTTCCGTATTTCCATTTTTCCGTTCTGTTCAAAGATAGAACATGTCCTATTTTTGTCCGCGTAACGGACAAGGATAGTACTATTCTATCAGGGGCCAGCTGTTCCGTTCCGCAAAAAACGGAATGCACACAGACGTCATCCGTATTTTTTGAGGACCGCAAAATACTGAAAAAGCCATACAGTCGTGTGTAAGAGGCCTTACTTGGAGAAGTAAACACATCCCAAAGTCATTACCACAGAAATTAGGCTCGGTCCTGAAGGTGAAAATTGTCTGGGTCTTTAAGGCCTCTTTCACACGAGCGTGACGGATTAGGTCCAGGTACGTTCAGTGAAACTCACACTATTTTGCAAGCAAGTTCAGTCAGTTTTGTCAGTGATTGCGTTCAGTTTTTTCCTGGTGCAATGCGTTTTTCGCGCGTGATAAAAAACTGATGGTTTACAAACAACATCTCTTAGCAACCATCAGTGAAAAACGCATTGCATCCACACTTGCTTGCAGATGCAATGCGTTTTTCACTGAAGCTCCTTTCACTTCTATGGGGCCAGGGCTGCGTGAAAAACGCAGAATATAGAACATGCAGCTTTTTTCACGCAACGCAGAACCGATGCGTGTAAATTTTTTTTATTGAAATGAATGGGTCAGGATTCAGTGCGGGTGCTATGTGTTCACGTCACGCCACGTATTGCACCCACGGGGAAAACTCGCTCGTGTGAAAGGGGCCTAAGGGGTAAAGGTGTTGTCTGGCATTTCAAAAGCTTCCCAACGCCACTAAATGTGGTAAAATGAAAAAAAGATCACTGCTACAGCCAAATACTGACCTCAGTGGTAGACTGCATCACTGCTACAGATGTTTAAACAGACCGGTGGTAAGGGCCAGAGCAGTGGCACTGGATTTAAGTGTGAGTTTTTTTTTATTCTGGCAAATTTCACACAATTTGGTGCATCTAGGGTTTTTACACTTTTAGACCTCATGCACACGGCCATTGCCCGGCTGTGGCCATATTGTGGCCCGCACTTTGATGGGTCTGCAATCCGGAGCTGCGGTGTGGAACAGAGGCACGGAAGCACTACAGAGTGCTTCCATGGTGTTTCTGTCCATGCCTCCGCAAGTTGAATGGGTCTTGATCCATCCTGGCAGCCACACGGACATTGCCCGTCCCCAATGCACGGAACGTCCGCACAACAGCCGTGTGCATGAGGCCTTATTCTGACATGTATGACAAGGGGATGGGGCCTAAGATTCTCCACAATTCTGGCCAACCAATAGTTGGTAGAGAAAAGTGGCTCTCCCTGCATCCAGCCTGAGCCACTGTGATAAATCTGGTGCAAGTCTAGACAGCTTGTTTACATTTATGCCATCCTTACAGTTAGTAAATCTGGGCCATTCAGTGGCAGCACCTTTAAAGGTGATTTTTACCACTCTTGTACCCCAGCAGCAATATAAACCCATACTGTAATGACTTTAGAAGGAGGCCTTTCTAAGGTTGTACATTTGAAGAAGAGAGAAGAAAAAGTGGCCGTGTAGCTTTGCTGTCCGATCTGAGCCATCACAACCCACAGGAAATTATTTGAAGGATTATTAATCTAGTACTTTATATGCAATCTAGTGAGAAGTGTTGCTACAGACTACCTACAGTTTAATGAAAATTGGTTCAAAATTCTGTGCTAATTCATTCAATCTTTTTAGGGATATTTGACATCATGTTTTCACATCTAAAATATAGTTTTTTAAATTGTTGACATTTATGGCAAATACACAGGATTTACCTTAAGGGTATGTTCAGACGACGACAATCGCGCGACAATTTGGGAACCACTACACTGCAACATTTGTAGCGCGACATTGATGTCACATTAATGTCGCGCGACAATTTTTATAATGGGTGTCTATGGTGGTGTCGCACGTGCGACATGCAACATGTTGCGACTGCGACACAACAGTCGCAAGAAGTCCATCCCGGATGGATTTTTGTCGACTGTCGTGTCGCAGTCGCAGCATGTCGCATGTCGCACTGCGACACCATAGACTCCCATTATAAAAATTGTCGTGCGACAATAGTGCGACTTTTTGTCGCGCGACAATTGTCGTTGTCTGAACATACCCTAAAGGTATGATGGGTGGGGATCTCCCAACCCCCATCCCGCCTAGTTGCGACTCCAGGTGGCCACTTGATTGGCTTTTTCTGTGACTTTTGAAGTACTGAGTGAAGAGAGCAGCACATATACACAGCTACCTCTTCACCCTTTCTCTGCCTGTATGTGACGGTCAGTAGCTGCTTCTTCAGACAGTACAGAGATAGGGGACCCCTGTTATCAAGATCTATATGGCACCCGCATTGATCAGATATTTATGAAACCAAAGATTGGGAGGCAGGGTTTGTAAGGACTGCAAGGCAACTCATTGCAAATTGTGAAGCATACACATCAGATAAACAACATCCAACTATCTAATGTGTATGGTTGTCCACTAACTCTCCTGATCAGCTCAAATAAGGATTCGATTTCTGCAGTAGATAAGTGGGTTATTACCCCCTCCTATTGAAAAACAAACATACATTCTAAGCTGAGAATGCATGTTTGTACAGTAATGGATTCAGGAAGTACAGATGTGGGCCATTGGCTATGTGGGGTATATGGCCAGCTTCAGATTGCTCAAATCTGAGATCTACTGGGTGCCTTTTTTAAAGGGGTTTTCTGAGACATTTATACTGATGACTAGTGATGAGCTAGCATGCTCGGCCGAGCACCACGTGTATTCGTCTCACTGCTCGAGTCTCCTCCCCGCACGTTTGGCGCCTTCTAAGCAGCCAATCAAGGTCCAGGGAAGTAATTCCCCTCAGTGTAAGGCCATAGCCATGTTAGCTGTAAGCCTTACACTGATTGGCTGGCCGGAACACGTGCTACCATTTCATATAGGAGCTGAGGTCCGACGCTCGGCTCATTCAGCGTCAGGGAGAGCAGACAGTAGGCAGGGACAGATAGCGTTTTGCTCTACACTTACTGATTTTACTCTAAAAACCTTATTGAAAGACCTAACAGTCCTTTTAAGGACTAGATTGTGTGTTTGACAGCAGTGCAGCACCTTCTTTTTTTTTTTTTTTTAAGAAGGGGTTTGCTTCAACACAATCAGGGACAGGTGTCACCAGGAAGGGACAGAGTGCAGGGCTTGAAAAACGTTTTTTTAACTTCTAAAAGACAGAAAGATTTCAGATTAGTGACATCTACAGTACGCCATCTGAAAGCAGTCTGTTGGGCAGATATTATAAAAAGGGGCTTATTCACTACAGTGTTCCTTGGTACTGAGATATACACTGCACCATCATAAAGCAGTGTGTTGGGCAGACATTATAAAAAGGGGCTTATTCACTACAGTGTGCCTGCTACTGAGTTATACCCTGCACCATCAGAGAAATTATTTGTTCTGGGGAAATTAACCTAACTTGTGCCACATCTGTGTGTGCGTTCAATCCGCGACCGTTATATTAATTACTCCAGCAGAGAGTAATTTATATTTTGGCCATAGTTAACTAGTTTTGGGCACATCTGTGTGTGCGTTTAGGCCGTAACCGTATATACAGTATTCCCACAGAGAATCCATTTTATTTGGGACAAATTTGTATCCAATATAGAACTAAATCCGAAAACAGTGTGTATTGTCAAAATTACATTATCTCTGGCCTAGTGTAGTGCCAACAATCTGTATTTTTCTGTATCCAGTACCTTACTGGAAGCCAATACAGTGTGTATTGTAAAAATTACATCATCTCTGGGCTAGTGTAGTGCCAACAATCTATATTTTTCTGTCTCCAGTACATTACAGCAAGCCAATACAGTGTATATTGTAAAACTGTCATTACCTGTGGCCTAGTGTAGTGCAGAAATTTAGTATTTCTCTGTATCCAGTAAATTACAGCAAGCCAATACAGTGTGTAGTGTAAAAATGTCATTATCTGTGGCCTAGTGTAGTGCCGAAAATTTGTAATTCTCTGTATCCAGTACATTACAGCAAGCCAATACAACGTGGAGTGGAAAAATTTCATTATCTGTGGCCTAGTGTAGTGCCAAAAATATGTATTTTTCTGTCTCCAGTACATTACAGCAAGCCAATACGTGGCCCTGGCCCTGGGCGTAATGAAACTGTGCTTGCTGCCAGTGCACCAGAAAAAACTAAGTCCAACTTAGCTGGGCGGCACAGGACAACACTGTCCAAGTCGGACCAGTGCGAACAGGTGGTCGGTTGGATTGCAGAAGATAGTGCTTCCAGTCGGTTAAGCACCACCCTCTATTCCATGAAGTCCAGTCTCTGTAGCCAAGAGTCTGGTCAACCAAATCCTCACTCTGATCCTCCTTCCTCCCACCATGTCGCGTCTGGCCAAACAAGTGATCCCACACTCGGATATTCACATGACCTCTTTTCAAGCGTGCTTGGCGAGATAGCCAAGCCAGTACTTGGTTTGGCTATCTCGCCAAGCACGCTTGAAGAGGAACCTGCGATATTGTGCCCTGATTTCCAACCTCTTGAGCCTTCTCAAGAAGATGACGGTGGTGAACGGCAATCATTCGTTCACGAAGTGGATGATGATGAGACACAGTTCAATCCAATCACTGAGGTGGTGGTTAGGTCAAGTCAGAAGAATGAGCAGAGTGAGGAAGTGGAAGAGGAGGTGGTGGATGATGAGGTCACTGACCCAACATGGGAAGGTGAAAAGCCAAGCGAGGACAGCAGTACAGAGGGGGAGGGATCCGTAGCACCGCAACAGTCTGGAAGAGGCAGTGGGGTTGCAAAAGGGAGACGTCGGCCCACACCAAACAGGCCCGCAACCGTTACACCGAGCAACCCCATGCGCAAATCTACCTTGCCAAGGGATAGGTGTTCCGCAGTATGGCGCTTTTTTTGAGGAAAGCGCAGACGACAAGAGTGGTAGTTTGCAACCTGCGCCGTACAAAAATGGGGCGTGAACACTAGAAACCTCACCACCACCAGCATGATCCGCCACATGGCATCCAAGCACCCTAATAAATGTGCCGTACACCTGGGTCCACACTCTGCGTCTGCGGGTCCCACCACTGCCTCCACTTCCCCTGTGTTACGCACTGCTGGCCAATCCCCTGTCGAAGGCACAGGCCCAGATGCCCCTCGCCCTGCACCTGGACCTTCGCATGAACCGTCACCAACAACATCCACTTCCGTGTCCCAGCACAGCGTCCAAATGTCGATAACACAGGCATTTGAATGCAAGCACAAATACCCACCCACAGGCCATAGCACTAAATGCGCAACTTTCGAAATTTCTGGCCCTTGAAATGTTGCCATTAAGGCTTGTGGACACTGATGCCTTCCGCAGCCTGAAGTCGTCCCTCGGTACGCAGTCCCCAGTCGCCACTTGCCCGTTGGTACTCTGGCACACATGGCTGACTTTATGTTAGGCTGCCTTTCCCGCGCCCCTCGCGTTATACGCATTTTAGGTAACACAGATTACTAGGTGTTCACCCTTCTCGACACCCGCTACAAAGAGAACTTCTCATCTCTCTTTCCTGTGGTACAGAGGACGAGTAAAACCGTGCAATACCAGTACTTGTTGACAGATTGTTCCAAACTTTTCCATCTGACAATGCGGCTGCCAGAGTCCGTACTTCCTTAGGCAACCAAGGAAGGGAGACAAGGGGAACACACAGTAGCTCCAACAGAGGCAGGGCAACACTTTCCAAGGTATGGGACACTTTCATGACACCCCGCCAGCAACTTCACCCTGATGCACGGCCTAGTGCTACAAGGAGGGAAAGGTTTTGGAAGATGGTGAAGGAATACATTGCAGACCGTGTCACTGTCCTAAATGATCCCTCAGTGCCTTACAACTACTGGGTGTCCAAGCTGGACACGTGGCACGAACTTGCGCTCTACGCCTTGGAGGTGCTGGTCTGCCCTGCCACCAGCGTATTGCCTGAGCGTGTATTTAGTGCTGCTGGTGGCATTATAACAGATAAGCGTATCCGCTTGTCCACTGAAAATGCTGACAGGTTGACTCAGATAAATATGAACAAGGCCTGGATTGCCCCTGACTTCTCCACTCCACCAGAGGAAAGCTGAGCTAATGAGGAACAAAAATGCAATTTAAATGTATGCTTCATAATGTACTCCATCCACAAGATTTAGATGCGCCCTTTTTACTGCAAAAAAAGGTAAAGGTATATGTTTGAATCTTGTTTTCTCATCCGCCACCACCTCTGCCTATTTATTTATTTTTTGTCTGTTTAGGGTAAGTTCACGAACACGCGTGCCCCCTCACACACACTCCCCTATGGCCCGCTGGACGTTTTCGGCCGAAGAGGCATACGCCCAGCTTGCCTCCGAGTCCGAGAGCCCCAGTGAGTCCGAGGATGACCCCACTTTCCTTTTGTCATCCACGTCCTCCTCATCATTTAGCGATGATGATGAGCCCCCAAATCGGCGGAGATGTCGCTAAGCGGCGCAAGGGGACCGCCATGCTAGGGACCCTGTGGCCCACACTAGTACAAGCAGCTCTGGGGCTCGTACTAGTTTTCCAGCCCACCAGATAAGTTCACCTGAGCCCCCTACCGGTGAACTTGGATATTGTACCCCAGAGCGTTTTGAGCCCGTGATTCCTGATTTTGTAGGCCAACCAGGAATCCAGATTCCCACAGTGGGCTTCACTGAATACAACTATTTCAGTCTTTTTTTCAGTGACCCCCTTGTGAATCTGATAGTGGAGCAAACAAACCTGTACACGCAACAGTTTGTTGCTCAACACCCGGGCTCCTTTTTGGCTAGGCCCGGTGGCTGGACGCCGGTCAGTGCACCCGAGATGAGGACGTTTTGGGGCCTCGTGCTGCACATGGGCCTAGTCAAGAAACCCAGTGTCAGGCATTACTGGAGTGGGGACGTTCTATAACATGCTGCCTGTACCTCAGTCACCATATCCGGAAACGTTTGTTTCCGGATATGGTGCAAAACGCGGGTGCAAACGTTTGTAACGCGTTTTGCACGTGCGTGAGAAAAATCGCCCTGTTTGGTACCCAACCCGAAGCCGGACATCACTGAAGTCCGGTTTCGGGTCTTCTGGAGAATTGATTATTTTCCCTTATAACATGGTTATAAGGGGAAATAATAGCATTCTTAATAAAGAATGCATTGTAAAATAAAGTGGAAGGGGTTAAAAATAATAAAAGTTAACTTACCTTAGCCACTTGATCGCGTAGTTGCGATCTGTCCTCTCTTTCCCTGCATCAGCTAAGAAGTAAAGGACCTGTGATCACGTCACATCACATGGTCCATCACCATGGTAAGATGGACCATGTGATTGGAGAGCTGAACCCGGACAATACCTTTAATCATGGGAAAACGCCTTTGACTGGAATACCCCTTTAGGCCCCTTTCACACGCGCGAGTTTTCCGCGCGGGTGCAATGCGTGAGGTGGACGCATTGAACCCCACTGAATCCTGACCCATTAATTTCTATGGAGCTATGCACATGAGCGGTGATTTTCCCGCATCACTTTTGCGTTGCGTTAAAATCGCAGCATGTTCTATATTCTGCGGTTTTCATGCAACGCAAGCCCCATAGAAGTGAATAGGGCTGCGTGAAGATCGCGAGCATCCGCAATCAAGTGCAGATGCAGTGCGATTTTCCCGCAAGGTTCCTAAAAGATGGGACCCGATATTTATTATTTTCCCTTATAACATGGGTATAAGGGAAAATAATAGCATTCTCACTACAGAATGCTTAGTAAAATGTGCATTAAGGGGTTAAAAATTAAAAAAAATAAACTCACCATATCCACTTGATCGCCTAGTTGTGATCTCTTCATTCATTAGCTGCCAGCTAAAGGACCTGTGGTGACGTTACCGAGCTTATCACATGGTCCAATCACATGGTCCATCACAGGTCCTTTAGCCGACAGCTAATGAATGAAGAAGAGATTGCAACTAAGCGATCAAGTGGATATGGTGAGTTAATTTTTTTTATTTTTAACCCCTTAATGCACATTTTACTAAGCATTCTGTATTGAGAATGCTATTATTTTCCCTTATAACCATGTTATAAGGGAAAATAATAAAATATACAGAATACTCAACCCAAACCCGAACTTCAGTGATGAAGTCTGGGTCTGGGTACCAAACATGCCGATTTTTCCCACGCGCGTGCAAAACGCATTACAACGCTTTGCACTCGCGCGGAAAAATCACGCATTTTGCCGGGAACCCGCCCACCTCTTATCTGGGCGTCAAACATGACGCCCGTGTGAAAGAGGCCTTAGGGTTATATTTTGGAATGACTGACTACATTAGCCGTTACCACTAGCAATTTCTGGCATTCATAAAAAAGCTAAGCATTTTTATGACTGTGTTTTTGGAGTAAGAATATACACACTGAAATGATTGTATAGGATAGCAGAAATATGGTTTCTTCTACAAAGAGCACCACACTTGTCCATGTTGTGTTGAGTATGAAGTGAACGGAGCTGACCTGCAATACTACACATAATCCATAGACAGGGGTGGTAATGTTTTTTTATTCAAGAAAGCAGCCATGTTTTTCCTGTTTTTCCTGTACAATTTCATAGCCATTTTTTGACAGCTGTTTTGTGACATGTTGATCATAGTTGGTCTATGAGTTTTCGACAATACTTAAAAATGAAAAATTTCTATAATATATATGAATTGTACAGGGCTTCTAAAATCGAAGGGTTCAGCACACACTAAAATCTTGAGCTTTTTTCAGTCTTCAGACACATCTCATTTAGTTATGCGTTTCGCATGCGCTGGACACTTCATCATAACTTTTGTTATAGTTGTCCGAAGATTGAATAAACCTCAAGATTTTACGTTGTGCTGAACCTTTGATTTTGGCTGTACTTATTTCTGGGGGCCAGACCTGTTGTTCAGTGCACCGCGCCTCAACACCAATGAGTGAATAAGCTGATCTACATGCCTTTATTGATGTACAGGGCCTTGGTCTGTAATCAGGGCAAGGCGTCAGTTTCAACGTTGCATATCTGATCGGTGCAGTTGACTTTGCAGGTCAGATCAAGATCTTACAGTACCTCTCAGGTCAGTGTCTTACATGGTACCAGTGGCGTAACTAGAAATTTGTATTTCATTCATTTAATTTCTTGATCATTCTGAGCTTTGAAGTCCAGGATTCGGTCCTATCAGTGACTGACAGTCTTCCCTCTAACTGTATATAGAGACAGCTGTCAATCACTGATAGGACCGCCTCCTTAACATTATACTGCATTTCCATGTTGACAGATACAATTTAACACCTGCATATTTGTTATTATTACATACATTATTACAGCAATTCAATTTAACTGAGTTTAGGTTAAGGGTACGACTACACAGGGTGGTTGTGATGTGGCCGCACGTACTGCAGCGAGTTCCAATTAACTAATTAGGACCGCACTATTTAGTCCGTCTGCATTATTAATAACCACGCAGTATTGAAGATGCCGCGCTACCATTACTAATACAGCCTGACTAAACAGTGCGCTCCTAATTAGTTAATTGGAGCCTGCTGTGGATTGTACGGCCACGTGGTACTTAATCTCAGTGTGGGTGCATCGCAACCATGTCACAACCGCGCTGTATGATCATATCCTAAGGCTGGGCTTACACAAGCGTTTATGTCATAATTCATTTTAAAGAGACCCATGTGACTTTATCGTACTGCGAATGAAACTTTAAACGGGCTATAACTTTCCTATTAGTTGGCTTGCTAGAATTAACGAAGATAGAGAATATAGCGCTTTATTCGTTATCTTCATTAACGGTTTCTTGGGTTCAGATTGAAAAAAAACCAAAAAAAAAAGAATATTCGTTTTTTACGAAAATACAGCACTATATTCTAAATATTCGCGAATTAGCAAAGTGCTGATATTTATAAAAAAAAATCGCTATTTGAATATTCGCGCTCAACACTACAGAGAACGTATGATTTGGATTGCTTAAACTTTTTGTATCGTTTGAGAAGATTGAAAGAGAGGGTTCTACAGAGGCTTTCTTGAGAAGTATGATAGCTTGGTGAATTTTGTTGAATTGAAGAAGGAAAAGGCCAGTTGAGGTGTTAATGGACTTGTCCAATGAGGCAAAAAGTTTTGGAAAGGACTCAAAATGAGTTAAAAAAACCCTATAAATTAAATCTGGTCTTGCAACAAGTAAAAGTTACATCTGGTATTGATATAATGCACAGATTTCCCTCTAGGTGGCAGCGCAGTATAAGATATCACTGTCATGAACATCTGACTGGTTTCCGCATTGCTACTGACGGATCATTTTTCCACCAAAATAATAGTTAACAAAAAAATTCTGTCTAAATGTAAAAGTAGGAGATGTATCTACAGGAGTTAGAAATCACCCAGTAAGCATTCTAAGCGACTCAAGCCATAGATGCCTACTCTAAGTATTTTATTTCTTTTCCAGTCACTAGGGGACTAGTTTTTAATTTACACCTTATCAGTTATTATAGTCAGCAAGCATATGCCAGAATCCTTATGAATTATAAGGAAAATTCATCCATTGAAGCTTATGTTATCTCTTTCTAAGGTGTTAATTGCACCATTGAGACTGAATGGGGTTAGTCTGGACCTCCTTACCGCAACAGCGTCTCTCTCTTGTAATCCAGCACTGAGAATATTGCATCCCAGAAGAACATTAACTGTTTAAGGAGTCACAATGTTTACAGAGGTGCCCACTAAATTTGGTCTTTGAAATGGGCCGATTATTGCTGCTTGAGATAGGGAATGGCATGGCGTGCTTCCTAAAAACACTGCATAAGGCTAATCTAGATTAAAGCTGGACTGTTGCATTACTGCATAAAGCCTTGTTCATATCTGTCATAAAAACCAGACACAAAAGCTCAATGTTCCGCGCTATTTTGTTTGGTAAAATGCCATGCTCCCTAATGTAATCCAATGGACCCCATAATAGTCAATGGAGTCTGTCCAGTACCATTGTTTCTTATGTGCCAGATTCAGCACTTCCATCATTTTGGCAGTTCTTCTCCTATAACAGAGCAGTGGAAGCAATGCTTGACCTTTGCACTGAATACAATGTTATGCATACGTATGGAAGGACATGTTATATCCTTAAAGGGGTTGTCCGAGTTATATTTATTGACGACCTATCCTCAGGATAGGTCATCAATATCAGATCGGAGGGGTCCGACACCCAGCACCCCCACGATCAGCTGTTTGAAGAAAAGGCATGCGCCGCGCCAGCGCTGCCTCCTCTTCATTGTTTACCTGCTCGCCGTCGCATCTGCAGCGGTGAGCAGGTGTAATTACATCAAAGCCGCCCAATTAATTTCAGTGGGATGGTTCGTTCCTATACACTTGCTCATCCATCTGCAGCAGGTGTAATTATACACTTGTATAGGAACGAGTCCTACCATTGAAATTAATGGGGCGGCTTGGGTGTAATTACACCTGCTCACCGAAGCGACAGCGAGCAGGTAAATAATGAAGAGGAGGCAGCGCTGGCACGGCGCGTGCCTTCTCTTCAAACAGCTGATCGGCGGGGTTGCCGGGTGTCTGACCCTGGTCAATCTCATATTAATGACCTATCCTAAGAATAGGTCATCAATAAATATAACTTGGACAACCCCTTTAAAGGGGTTGTCTCACTTCAGCAAATGACATTTATCATGTAGAGGGAGTTAATACAACTGCATGTCGTACTTTTAGTCCGGCGGCCTCTCGCTGTGCGATGTTGTGCTAACACTGGAACTCCGCCCCCGCCCCCATTATAGTCAATAGGGATGGGGCGGCAGTCCGGGGGCACACGTGAACTAGTGGCAGGACGGATCCGACAGGCTATTCACCCGCCGGAACAGCCTGGCGGACTCCCCTGCCACTAATGTGAAAGTACCCTTACTAATGTATTGTGATTCCTTATATTGCCTCCTTTGCTGGCTGGATACATTTTTCCATCACATTATACACTGCTAGTTTCCATAGTTACACACCAATCTGTAATCCAGCAGTAGTGGTCGTGCTTGCACATTATAGAAAAACGTGAAGGCCTATCTAGTGGCCAGGACCATAGGACTGCACATAGGCTAGTGCTTTTTCCTATAGTGTGAAAGCATGACCGCTGACGCTGATGGATTGCAGGGTGGTCGTAGCCATGGAAACGAGCAGCGTATAATGTGATGGAAAAATTAGTCTAGCCAGCAAAGGAAGCAATATGGATAATAACAATATATTAGTAAGTGCGTTGTATAAATTTTTCTACATGATAAAGGCCATTTGCTGAAGTGACACAACCCCTTTAAAGGATTTTTCAAAGACTTTTATACTAATGACCTATCTACTGGATAGGTCATTAGTATCTGACCGGTCTGACACCCGGGACCCCTGCCGATCAGCTGTTTGAGAAGGCACTAATGCTCACAGTAGCGCTGTGGCCTTCTCTTAGCTCACTAAGCACAGTGCCATAGATTGTACAACGGTTGTGCAATCACTGTGGTATCACAGCTCAGCCACATTCACTTCAAAGGAGCTGAGCTGTGCCTAGGCCACGTGACTGATGAACGTGTCATCACATGGCCTAGGCTAAACTGCAAGAATGCCGCAACGATACTGCGAGTGGCAGTGCCTTCTCAAATAGCTGATTGGTGAGGGTCCCAGGTGTTGGACCCCACCGATCAGATTTTGATGAACTATTCAGAGGATAGGTCATCAGTATAAAAGTCTAGGAAAACCCCTTTAAGCTGGACATGCCCAAGATAATAGTTTGCCAAAATGAAGGAGACAGAGCTGTCAGTTAATTGATCTTTCAGCTGTAGATAGATAGATAGATAGATAGATAGAAAGATAGATAGATAAATAGAATGATAGACGATAGATAGATAGATAGATAGATAGATAGATAGATAGATAGGTACAGGGCCGGACTGGCCTACCGGGATACCGGGAAAATTCCCGGTAGGCCGGTACCCTGACTGCCGCACGGCCGGCCGGAGGAGGCTGTCTCTTGTCTGTCTCACACTTATGTCACTGCGCAGCCTGCAGTGTGCGTGTGCGGCAGCGGCTGCCGCGCGCTCCAGACGCTCCGCTCCTCCCCGCGGAAATGCTAGTGCTGGCGGCCGCCGGCCCGCCCTACTTACAGTCAGACCGCGCAGCAATACTCACTGGCTGGCGTTTGTTGTGGCTGCAGGCGCTGGGGCGGGGGTGGAGTCTCAGCAGTGAGTCGGACTCGGCGGCCGGGGAGGAACAGAGAGGTCAGGGGCTGTGTGATGAGGCAGGGGATGAGCCGCCGCTCAGGACGTCACGTGACTTGCCCGCGCACTGCAGTGAACTAGCTGGTCTGGTGTGAGGTGTGTGGTATAGGCCCTGTCCCTGTCCCAGTGTCCACTGTCTGGCCCCTGCTCCAGCCCTGGCCTGAAGAATTATTTTTTAATCTGCACCAATTCAATTAATCAAGTAAGTGACTGTGGCTGCCTTGAGGATTTCATCCTGCCTGAGTGCCTCACAGCATAAGGCAGCCTCCTGCTGCTCCTGCATACATGTGATAAGTGCAAATGACGCACTGTTATGGGGGAGCCATCTGTGGATGATGTACTGTTTTGGAGATCTGTGGAGGAGATACTGTTATGGGGGTACATTCACATCTGCGGCATGGCTATCTGGCCTATCCGGGCTGTTCACCCGCCGGATCCACCATGCTGCAAGTACCTGTGCACTGCCGTGCTGCCGCTCTGTCCCCATTGACTATAATAGGGGCAGGAGACGAAGCTATGGCGCAGCACGGCAGTGCATGGCAGAGATCGGCGGACTAAAAAGTACTGCATGTCCGACTCTTTAGTCCAATGATCTCTGCCATACTTCGCCATAGCTCCATCCCCTGCCCCTATTATAGTCAATGGGGACAGAGCGACAGCACGGCAGTGCACAGTTACTACGGCATGGTGGACCCGGCGTGTGAACAGCCCGGATAGGCCGGATAGCCATGCCACAGGTGTGAAAGTACCCCCATAACAGTGTCATCTGCAGATCCCCCATAACAGTGCGTCATCCACAGATCCCCCATAACAGTGCGTCATCCACAGATCCCCCATAACAGTGCGTCATCCACAGATCCCCATAACAGCGTCATTCACAGATCCCCATAACAGCGTCATCCACAGATCCCCATAACAGCGTCATCCACAGATCGCCATAACAGTGTCATCCACAGATCCCCCATAACAGTGTGTCCTCCACAGATCCCCCATAACAGTGTCATCCGCAGATCCCCCATAACAGTGCGTCATCCACAGATCCCCCATAACAGTGCGTCATCCACAGATCCCCCATAACAGTGACATCCACAGATCACCAATAACAGTGTGTCCTCCACAGATCCCCCATAACAGTGTAATCCACAGATTCCCCATAACAGTGTCATCCACAGATCCCCATAACAGTGTCATCTGCAGATCCCCCATAACAGTGTCATCCGTAGATCCCCCATAACAGTGTCATCCATAGATCCCCCATAACAGTGTCATCCGTAGATCCCCCATAACAGTGTCATCCACAGATGCCCCATAACAGTGTCCCCCACAGATGCCCCATAACAGTGTCATCCACAGATGCCCCATAAAAGTGTCATCCACAGATGCCCCATAACAGTGTCATCCACAGATTCCCCCATAACAGTGTGTCCTCCACAGATCCCCCATAACAGTGTCATCCACAGATCCTCATAACAGTGTCATCCACAGATCCCCCATAACAGTGTAATCCACAGATCCCCCATAACAGTGTCATCCACAGATCCCCCATAACAGTGCCATCCACAGATCCCCCATAAAAGTGCCATCCACAAATCCCCCATAACAGTGTGTCACCCACAGATCCCCCATAACCGTGCCATTCACAGATCCCCCATAACATTGTCATCCACAGGTCCCCCATAACATTGTCATCCACAGGTGCCCTATAAAAGTGTGACATCCACAGGTCCCCCATAACATTTTGTCATCCACAGGTCCCCCATAACAGTGTCCTCCACAAATCCCCCATATCATTGTGACATCCACAGGTCCCCCATAACAGTGTCATCCACAGATCTCCATAACAGTGTCATCCACAGATCTCCCATAACAGTGTCATCCACAGTGCCCCCATAACAGCGTCATCCACAGATCCCCATAACAGCGTCATCCACAGATCCCCATAACAGTGTCATCTACAGATCCCCCATAACAGTGTCATCCGCACTCTACTGTAGTGTTTCCCTACCAGGATACCTCCAGCTGTTGCAAAACTAAATCTCCCAGCATGCCCTGACAGCTGTCTGGGCATGCTGAGAGTTGTAGTTTTGCAACGGCTGTAGGCATCCTGTTTGGGAAAAGTTGGTCTACTATAATAATATGAACAATGGGGGTTCTAAAAAAGAGCTATAGTGGGGCAAAGTTCATATTCGTGTTTACACACGTGTTTTAAAATACACGAGTTTTATAAACAAGTAAATAACAACGCAGTGTTGTGGGGCTGGTATGCAACTTTTTCCAGGGCTGGTTTTTATCCCCAGTCCGGCCCTGGATAGGTAGATAGATAGAATGATAGACAATAGATAGATAGGCATGAGAGAGATAGATAGATAGATAGATAGACAATAGATAGATAGACATGAGCTAGATGATAGATAGATGGATAGATAGATAGATAGATCGATAATAGATAGATAAATAGAATGATAGACAATAGATCGATGATAGATAGATAGATAGATAGATAGATAGATAGATAGATAGATATGAGATATATGATAGATAGATAGACATGAGATAGATAGAAAGATAGATAATAGGTAAATAGAATGATAGACAACAGATGGATAGATAGATAGATCATTTCACACATAAGGTTATTGCTCTGGATCATAGTGTACAGAGGATGAACAGGAAGGAATGTATTCAGTTATGTATTACCGTAAGTATAAAGATAAATTAAACCCACCTTTTTCCGTCTTATCAAGCCTATTTGTATCTGAGATAGAGGTCAGTGGCAGAATGAATTTACATCATTTTCTTGACACTGACAAAAATTCCATTTGCAGGCGCTATTGATGCTTTAAAGGTGTAATGTATCATACAAATAATTTTTTTATGATTTGACGTGTACAGTCTAGTTTGATTTATTTTTATGTCAAATATGAAATGAAAAGTGAGAAAGTTGAAAATGAGAATCTCTCTAGAGAAGAAAAAATGGGAGAAAGGAACAAGAAGGAAACACACAGGAGCACATCTCCTGCTTTTTGTAGGCCATTTTAATTGAGTTCCATTGTGGTAATTCTTCTCTTCAAACATCTGATAAGTGCAATGCAGATGAAAGCATGACTTGTGCTTGCCCTTGAAGCAGCCACTTCACATTGATTGCAGGCTTGGGAGAGGTGTAAGGTTGGTGTCGCAGGACTCCTCCCTCACTGCTTCTTGCCATACTATACCGAAAGAAAAAGGCTATGCTGTGCTGCCGCTTATAGGCTCCGTTTTTCCAAATTCACAGAATATTTTAAAAGAGGAAAGCAAATGCTCAAATGTCCTATCTTTTATCTCAGTGATTATATTTTTATTATATAAACATTCTATGAGAATCCTTAAAATATTCTAATATATATTCTCATCATTTCAGTAATTATAACTACATTTTTTTTTTATCATTAAAAGGGTTTTCCGGAGGTAGTATAGTGAAGTACCTATCCTCAGGATACATCATCAATATCTGATCAGTGGGGGGGTCTGACTCCCAACACCCCCACGATCAGCTGTTTGAAGAGGCTGCCTCTTCCTAGGCCATGTTATGCTCATCAGTCACATGACCTATGTGCAGCTCAGTCCTATTCAAGTGAATGGGCCTAAGCTGCAATACCAAGCACTGCCACTATACAATGAACAGCGCTGTGCTTGGTGTAAGCTACCTGCGGGTCAGGGGGGACCAGGGCATGCTGGGTATTGTGGTGCAGTGCGTCACCCACCTGAGAGGTATGCTTTGATGGACTTATGGATCCCTTCCGTCTTCTGCTCCAGATGGTGGTCTCAGTGTATAGCAGCTGTAGCACTCCCCTGCTAGCGGGAATAATTGAAGACCAGGCGATTCAGTTAAATTGTCAAAGTCTTTACTTAAAGGGTTGCAAAACGTTTCTCAACCTCAAGCAGATTCCTCTGCCGGCCACACACTTAACCAGGGAACAATCACGTCTTTATCACAGCAGACCTTTTCCAGTGAACGGTACACCAACGGGCCATCAATGCAGGACATGGGTAGCATACCTCCTGATCCCTGCGCCCTTCCTGTGTTTCTCCTCACTAAGGCTCTGCTCTGTGTCCTCAGCCCCGTCTGGCTGGTATCCAGTGATTCTTTTCCTTCCCTGCTCCGTTCCTCAGTCTCTCAGCCCGGCCTAAGGGTATTGTTCCACTTTGGCCCTTGGAACTGGCGTCCTCCTATCTCCGGTTGTCTATGTTCACCTCCAGGCAGGACCCTTCCGGCTGTTTCCTCAACTGCACACCCTTCCCTAGGTCATAGACCCAGGTCTCCCTGGCTTCACCAGGCTCAGGGGCCTGAACTTCTCTGCTACTGCAGCTACATCTTAACTCCACTCCACTGAACAACAACAACTGAACTCCTCCTCCCCTCACTAAGCCTTTTATATCTATCCTAGGGGTCCCTCTAGTGGCCAACTCCCCTCACTACACCCCTACCGGCTTGCAGGGATCAAGAGACATGACAATTCACATTTTTATAACAATTCAACAATAACAGTTAAATCACATGTTCCTTTCTGCACCAGTTTCCCAAATAACGGACGCTCCCCTCTTTAACCCTCCCATACATCTGTACCCCTATTACATTTCCCCACCGCTTAAATTGAGCACGTCCCCGTGCTCACTAGCTCTACCTTTCCGGGACCTGTAAATAAAAAGTTAGCAGGCACATATACGCATATACCCCACAACGCATAACATCTGCTCTCAAACTTTTCATATCCGGATACACTGGCAAGGGATAAAGTTTAATGACAGTGGCGCTGTCCTCTTCTCACAGGAAACAGGTCTGGAATACGGCGTTGTCCTGACACAGCGTACGCCAGGATAGTCCTTTATACATACAACAGTCCTCATATTATATGAATATAAAACACAGAGGTCCACACCTGAAAGTCCACCTCTGGGCACATTTACCTTAAAACAGTTGCAAACACCGTATGTCAGCAGCATTTATCTAAAACAATGCAGAGCTCTAACAATACCAGGGGCACGTTATCCTGGCGAACTCTGCGGTCCCTGTAAAACGCTGACATACGCAGATCCCTGTCAACCTGAAATGGGGGTTAAAACAGGGAAATAAAGTGCAACTAGCACAACTGGGACATCACAACAGGACCCGGCAATCGAACAACAGTTCAGGCTGGGAGCAGTGGTACTCCTGGGGCAGTTCCTCAACAACGCTGCCACCGGCCGTGGGGGAACTGGCAGATAGCTTCCACCAGCCTGGCAAACACATGGCTTCTGTTAAACAACAATTTTAGACACGTTCCATCTTTCACAAGTACGTGTCGTACTCCTCCGGCTCGCTATCCGAGGAGTCATCCTTGCGGGGAAACAACAATTGCTCTGGGCGAGCCGGCCACAGTTGGAACCCGTCAGCAGTGACGATTTTCAAAGGCCGCCACGGTATTGCCCGGGCCTCCTCAACGGACCTGGGGAAAGGCCTCAACCGGGTCTCATCACTGTCGGGGACCCTCTCCACCCAATATACTGGCTGCCTGTGGGCTCGTGTCACCGTCTTACCCTTGACAGGTAGCTCTGGCACCGCAAAAAACCTCCACCTCCTCAGCAACCGCCACCGTCTCTGCAGGCCTTGGCACGTTGCGGGACTCCGCTGCCACCTCCATCCAGACGGCACCCGGGGTTGTTCCATGGACCATCTCCGGATCTTTCGAAGGATCACTCCACTCCTCAGCAAGAGGAGCACCAGGTGGGGCATCTCCCCACTCCGCCACCGCCAGCTCGGGTAGGCCCTCCATGAATTTCTCCGTCTCATGGGACTCCGCCATCTTCTCTCGCTCTGCTCTCTCTACACGCAGGCACAGAAGATCACGCCTCCAGACAGATCCGCCCCCTAGGTACTCTGCAATAGGGCCGGCGGCATCTTCACAGGATTTCACTTCACTGGACAGGCACATTACACAGTCCCCTCCTCCTCCCTGGAGGAATTTGGCGGCAAAGTTTCGCGCCTCAGTAATCAGTGATGGCGCAGACAGAATTTCTTCAGCGCCGGCGGCCATCTTGGAAACACTATTCGTCAATTCACTGACAGCAAGCCGCTCCACCACAGTGCACCAATCACTCTGTAATAAGCTAATTCTTCACCCAGGCCAGCGCTACTCCACACAGCGCTTCTGGGGCACTTTAGATACACTTCCTTTGGCCCAACATTAAATAAAAGTCACAGTCACTACTCACACTGGGCAGAATGGTTCAAGGCACGGAGTTCACGTTTCCCTGCACCACAGAAACGCGTGGATCCTGCCGACTACGCCAAGTTGTAAGCTACCTGCGGGTCAGGGGGGACCAGGGCATGCTGGGTATTGTGGTGCAGTGCGTCACCCACCTGAGAGGTATGCTTTGATGGACTTATGGATCCCTTCCGTCTTCTGCTCCAGATGGTGGTCTCAGTGTATAGCAGCTGCAGCACTCCCCTGCTAGCGGGAATAATTGAAGACCAGGCGATTCAGTTAAATTGTCAAAGTCTTTACTTAAAGGGTTGCAAAACGTTTCTCAACCTCAAGCAGATTCCTCTGCCGGCCACACACTTAACCAGGGAACAATCACGTCTTTATCACAGCAGACCTTTTCCAGTGAACGGTACACCAACGGGCCATCAATGCAGGACATGGGTAGCATACCTCCTGATCCCTGCGCCCTTCCTGTGTTTCTCCTCACTAAGGCTCTGCTCTGTGTCCTCAGCCCCGTCTGGCTGGTATCCAGTGATTCTTTTCCTTCCCTGCTCTGTTCCTCAGTTTCTCAGCCCGGCCTAAGGGTATTGTTCCACTTTGGCCCTTGGAACTGGCGTCCTCCTATCTCCGGTTGTCTATGTTCACCTCCAGGCAGGACCCTTCTGGCTGTTTCCTCAACTGCACACCCTTCCCTAGGTCATAGACCCAGGTCTCCCTGGCTTCACCAGGCTCAGGGGCCTGAACTTCTCTGCTACTGCAGCTACATCTTAACTCCACTCCACTGAACAACAACAACTGAACTCCTCCTCCCCTCACTAAGCCTTTTATATCTATCCTAGGGATCCCTCTAGTGGCCAACTCCCCTCACTACACCCCTACCGGCTTGCAGGGATCAAGAGACATGACAATTCACATTTTTATAACAATTCAACAATAACAGTTAAATCACATGTTCCTTTCTGCACCAGTTTCCCAAATAACGGACGCTCCCCTCTTTAACCCTCCCATACATCTGTACCCCTATTACACTTGGTATGTTGTGAGGAAGCGGCAGCCTCTTCCAGCAGGTGATCAGATATTGATGGTCTGTCCTGGTAATAGGCAATCAATACTGAACTCCAGGAAAAACCCCTTTTAATAATACAAAATTGCTATTATAATAATGATAAAATAATTAAAAACATTAATGAGGGGGGGTGTCACTCATTCAGGATTTTCATTTGTTTACCACAGAGGGGATCCGCTTACAAAGATCATTTCTCTCTGTGAACTACCCAAGATGACAAAGTATAACATGTACAGTGCGTTGATTTGAATGGGCACTGTGTAATGATTAATCTCTTCACTTGCTGCCAGGTTCCAGTAGCTGTAAATCCAATATGGATGAATTTATATGTTTCTGGCTGCTCTTGGCACTTTTTATATAAGCAGTCAGAGCTTAGCAGAAGGGGCTGAACTCCTTGAATTCCCAATGTAAAAACACTGCATTTTCACACTATCATCACTAGGGGTAGATCTGTGCAAACAGATTATTACAGCTTCTAATTCATGCAGTCACCATTAGGGGGAGATCTGTGCAAACAGATTACAGCTTCTAATTCATGCAGTCACCACTAGGGGGAGATCTGTGCAAACAGATTATTACAGCTTCTAATTTATGCAGTCACCACTAGGGGGAGATCTGTGCAAACAGATCATTACAGCTTCTAGTTCATGCAGTCACCACTAGGGGGAGATCTGTGCAAACAGATTATTACAGCTTCTAATTTATGCAGTCACCACTAGGGAGAGATCTGTGCAAACAGATTACAGCTTCTAATTCATGCAGTCACCACTAGGGGGAGATCTGTGCAAACATATTACAGTTTCTAATTCATGCAGTCACCACTAGGGGGAGATCTGTGCAAACAGATTACAGCTTCTAATTCATGCAGTCACCACTAGGGGGAGATGTGTGCAAACAGATTATTACAGCTTCTAATTCATGCAGTCACCACTAGGGGGAGATCTGTGCAAACAGATTATTACAGCTTCTAATTTATGCAGTCACCACTAGGGGGAGATCTGTGCAAACAGAATATTACAGCTTCTAATTCATGCAGTCACCACTAGGGGGAGATCTGTGCAAACATATTACAGTTTCTAATTCATGCAGTCACCACTAGGGGGGGATCTGTGCAAACAGAATATTACAGCTTCTAATTCATGCAGTCACCACTAGGGGGAGATCTGTGCAAACATATTACAGTTTCTAATTCATGCAGTCACCACTAGGGGGGGATCTGTGCAAACAGAATATTACAGCTTCTAATTCATGCAGTCACCACTAGGGAGAGATCCGTGCAAACAGATTACAGCTTCTAATTCATGCAGTCACCACTAGGGGGAGATCTGTGCAAACAGATTACAGCTTCTAATTCATGCAGTCTCCACTAGGGGTAGATCTGTGCAAACAGATTACAGCTTCTTATTTATGCAGTCACCAATAGGGGGAGATCTGTGCAAACAGATTATTACAGCTTCTAATTTATGCAGTCACCACTAGGGGGAGATCGGTGGAAACAGATTATTACAGCTTCTAATTCATGCAGTCACCACTAGGGGGAGATCTGTGCAAACAGATTATTACAGATTTCAATTCAGTCAGTTGTAGCTACATTAATTCCTCCTAAGTATTGTGCTCCCCTAGTTGTAATAGAAGAGAAGTAGGAGACTCCTCAATGAGTTTTTGCCATTTTTCTGGTGTAAAATACATTGAGAAATATGGGGTTGAGAATGAGTGCCATATTTATGAAGAACCTGTTCCATTTTTTCTGACATAGAAGTAGGATAAAATGGGTGCGGGTAGGTGTGACTTTATTACAACTTTTTTTAATTAAGATTTTTTCCCAAGAAAAAAATACGTAAATCCATCAGAGATCTGGAGCATTGTGCGTGATTGATGCACACTTACTGGGAAACTGGATAAGGGGCTCATACTAAGTTTTGCTGTGGGGTGCTTTTTATGTGTGTACACACCTCCACTGATCACAATAACAGCTTTCCTGTGTCCCCATTTTAATCGAGCTATGGTCCCACAACACACTACCACTCCATTTAGTGTCTGTCTATTGTCTATGGGACTGACAGATATCACAGAGTTCTCAGCTTATCCAGTCACAACAGCCTGCTAATATCAAAAACTGTGTAAATCCAAAATTGGGGGGGGGGGGTCGGGGCAGAGTCAAAAGTCCAAAAACCCCGTTATGGATAATCCAGCAAGTAAAGCATATCACGGACAGCATCCATGTACGTGTTGGAAGCATCAGTAAAGATATAAGCTGCTTTTGCTCATATGGATGCTGTACGGATATGCTTTTTACTAGCTGAGTGCCAGCCTCTCTCCAATAGTCTCATAACATGCCCCCTGCCTCTTTATTGGATGTAGCTCTATAATGGTGGTCACTAGTAGAGATGAGCGAACACCTGGATGTTCGGGTTCGAGAGGTTCGGCCGAACTTCCGGAAAATGTCCGGGTTCGTGATCCGAACTCAACCCGAACTTCATCCCGAACCCCATAGAAGTCAATGGGGACCCGAACTTTTGGGCACTAAAAAGGCTGTAAAAGACACCCAGAGGGATAATATACCGCAATAAACGCATTGCGATTACAACTTTGAGCTAACGATCACCATGGGAACGCCTCCTCCAGTAGAATGTACTGTCGGATCTGAGAATTAAGTTGAAATCGCAATGCGATTCTTATATATCTGCTTAATCGCATTGCGATTTCAACTTAGCATTGCTAAATAATTCCATCCGTATCGTTAACTTACTGAGTCAGTAAGTTAGCAAATATGGATGGAATTGTAGCAATGCTAAGCTGAAACGGCAATGCGATTAAGCAGATATATAATAATCGCATTGCGATTTCAGCTTAATTCTCACATCCGACAGTAATTTCTACTGGAGGAGGCGTTCCATGGTGATCGGTAGCTCAAAGTTGTAGTCATAATGCGATCAGCTAAATACATAAGAATCGCATTGCGATTCCAACTTTTAGTACTCAACTTTTAAAATCGTACACCACTTTAAGTTCCAAAGTTGCAATCGCGTTTGAATAGAACTTAAAGCTGTCTCTTAGTCAGTTTTAGTATTGGTGTGCTGTAATAGAAGTTACATTCGTGCGCGAATATAACTTAGAGCAATACAGTCAACTTTACACTGTTAGTTTTATTATCGCGATAATACAACTATTCAAGAATCGTGTACGTGCGTCTGTACGTGTGTGCGTTACCTCGGACACTATTCTATTTTGCCAGCCACAGCTGAAACCACTGATTTATGGTATTGCTATTTTGGCAATTGAATTTAACCCCAGAAAATAATCTATCCTTTGCCAGACAGCAGACAGTATTATACTTGTCTAGCCAAAGCTGGAACACCAGATTTAGGGGATTGGTATTTGGGCAATTGTATTTAACCCTTAATAAAATATAGAAATTTCTTTCCTGAGTTTCTAGGGGTGACAATTAGCACTGCCAAGCCCCTGATGTAGAGATATAGCAAAAAAAAAACTAGTATTGATGGATTGATGGACTTGGTGGCAGCTTCTTCTGGCGCACCACAAGTCACAAAATGGCCGCCGATCAACCCAGAAAATAAGTGACAGAAAAACGCTCTGTGCAGCCTAAAAACCAGCGAGCAAGTAACTAGCAGAAGTTCAATGATTCTCAGCTGTAAATTGATCCGTTCATTAGGTGCTGTTGCTGACTTTAACCTGCCTAATCTCGCCCTGACAGAAGCTGCGTCCTCTCCCTACACTTATCAGAGCAGTGTGACGTGCGGCGCTACGTGACTCCAGCTTAAATAGAGGCTGGGTCACGTGCTGCACTTGGCCAAATCACAGCCATGCCATTAGTAGGCATGGCTGTGATGGGCTCTTAGGGCAAGAAGTAAAACGCCAGCTGATTGGCTGCTGTGCAGCCCTTCAGAAAGCGGGAAGTAATCGACAAACACCGAACCCGAACCCGAACTTTTTTGAAAATGTCCGGGTTCGGGTCCGGGTCCCGGACACCCCAAAATTCGGTACGAACCTGAACTATTCTCGAACTGTTCGCTCAACACTAGTCACTAGATTAAAAGAAGAGGATGTAAGTTATGATCCTACTGCTGTGACTTGGAAAGCACACTGATGCTGTAAAACTTTCAGATTTACTTTCCATTCTCCCTGCAGAGATGGTGCCCACACATGATGCAGTATGACTGCTTGGGAACACAATGTGCTTTATAACCGGACAATAGTTTATTTGTCCACTGAAGCACGCAAGCCCCTTCCCTGCTCTGATACAGAAAAATAGGGAAGAATTTCATTCCTCTTTCCAATGGCATAAGTCTATAGTAGCTTAGCTTTTCTACAATTTCACGCTGAAGTGTTAGAAGTTATATTGATAGTATAGTAAGCAAATGCTCATTCACTGGTGATAGTGTCTTTGGTGCCGGCAGTAAAAATCATGGCTTCTGTTCAGCAGATCTCCCTGGATGAATCTGCTACCCATAAGACAATGATTCTCTAGATCAGTTTTTGACCATATTCAAAATGTGTGTTTTCGGTCAGTGCATTAAAACATAGAAAAACAGAAACCTCTTTAAAGGAAATGTGTCATCTGAAAATAATATATTCCTTAAATCAAGTTTTTTATGCTTAACAGATTTTAAAGACTTTTTGGTGATGCCATTTTTAATTTTCCATGTTAATACCTATATTTAAACAAAAAACATAAAATCCTGTAGTTTTTGCCCTCTAAGCCTGATACTAGGCACCACTTCTTGGTCTGTACAGATCACTTTACTGCAGTTATCTGCTTATCTGTCATTCTAATCCTGCCTGTAATCATATCACCCCTGTTTATAGATAAGACAGGATCCACCATTCATAATAGGTGATTGTCAGAGCTTCTCTATTTTTTCCTTGTACGAAGACCTCTACACGGGTCACAGAGAATGTCTAGAAAACTCCCATAGAATTCAATAGGGTCATCTGTTCATTATGTTTGAGGTCCATGGGTCTGCTATAAAGCAATTTTTTTTTAATGCTTTCTATATGCTGTTGCTAAATGCTCAGGCAAGAGGGCAGTCTCCATAAACATGCTCAGTAAATGGAATAGAAAAAGCTGTAATCATAAAATAAAAAGAGATTAGAAAAAAAGGATATGTGTTGCTATCTGGTTTTAACTGCAGATAACATTTATGGTTATACATTTCCTTTAAGAATTCATCTCAAAACTTGAAACGAAAGTTGTGTGATCGACTTAAGAACATTGTAGGGCACTCCATTGACAGCGCACTTCATTTTAGTATATGGGACAGATTGAGAAAATACTTTAATTACTCTATCCCTTCCCTTTCGATAGGGAAGATAGTTGAGGGTCGTTCCTGATAATTGCCTGTAACATGAGTCCATGTAATAGGACCTTTAGACAGTGTAACATAGACTAGACCGTATAAAGCTGTGGCAGATTTATCACAGTGGCTAATGCTGGTTGATAAATTTGACCCATTTTTAGATTGTCTAGTGTAAAGTTTCTTGTACACAGTCCGGTGAACAGACAATTAGCAGAAATGGTCCAGATAATTGCCTGATTGTCAAAGGAAGTGAGAACAGCATTTACATGCAGCAATCATCTCTATATAGTGTCAAGCGATCTACTATTCATTGTTTCTGGGTAGTAGATGATCTGTTGCCCAGAAATTGTCCAGCCATGAAAGGTAGCAGTATAGCCACTATCCTGTGGATGGTGAATAAGTTGTTGTCATGGGACTATCCTGTTAACCCCTTCATGGCTTGCGTTGTACATTGTATGTCAAAAGTCAGTTTTTAGATGAAAGATTTTGATAGTCTTTAGTAGTGCTTTTTTATTTTTAGTTATAAATGTTCAGTGGCTAGATGTTTCCAGGTTGTCAGTAGGAGGATATGACATTTTCTACACACTCCTCCAAACTGTCCAACTCAAAAACTTTCCATATTGCCCAGAGCAAGCAATCAAAACTAATCCTTCTGTTAGTCCCCAGGAAAAATGAAAGCTACACTGTGATTGGTTGCATCAAGGCCAGTCTTTCTGTTAAAGAAAAAAGTTTTTGCTTTGTCACATCCCAAGACCTAGAACTTTTTTATTTTTCATTCTATGGCGCTGTATGAGGGCTTCATTTTTGCAGGACAACTTGTAGTATTCATTGGTACCATTTTGGGGTGCATAACACTTTTTGGTTGCTTTTGGTTGGTACCATTTTTTGTGGTGACTAAGCAAAAAACAATAACTCTGCCACAGTGAACTCGCAGAATATATGAGATGATAATCGTACATTATCATTATAGATCAGTAGCATACTGATAGGCATACAGTGCAGGCACTCCCTGGCCGCCATGCAAAGACATTGGCACCCCCCGATCTTACTCGTGGGGTGCTGACGGGTGACAGAGGGGCTCTCTCCCCCTAAAACACTGGCCGTGGTCGCATCTTCTCCTTACAGCATAGAAAGGATGCTCTTGAGTTAGGAAAAGTACAAAGAAGGACAAATGAACTGATAAGGGGCATGGAATTAAATTTATTTAGTCTTGAGAAGAGATGTCTAAGAGGGAAACAGGATTATCCTACATAAATATATAAATGGCGCATATAAAAATACAGTGAAAAGCTGTTTTATGTGAAATCCCAACAAAAGCCAAGGGGGCACTGCCTCTGTCTGGGGAACAAAAAGTTCAGTCTCCAGAAGCGTCAAAGCTTCTTTACTGTAAGAACTGTGGATCTGTGGAACAGACTACATCAGGACGTGGTCACAGCAGGAACAGTGGACAGTTTGTAAAAAAGGATTAGATTAATTCTTAAAATTAATTGACATTAATGTTTATTAAAATGTGTAGGAGTCTGGGTCTCATTCCCATTTTCTAAAAATTCTAATCCCCACCTATCCTTTGGTTGAATTTGATGTCTTTTTTTTTTCAACTGTACTAACTATGGTACCATGTGGCAGCAGTAAATGGTCAGTGGGTTAGTTACCTATATGAGTTTTATCTCTCTATGCTGACTGCTACAGAAGGTCAATATTTAGTATAATTTTCAATGGAATAATACCAATGGCAATATTTAAAGGGAACCTGTCACCTAGAAAATGCATATTAAACCGCCAGCAGTACCTTATTGCAGCCTATAGCATCATTATAAAGGTGTCTGTGTCTTTTCTGTGCAATGTGTCAAAAGTCCAAAAAAAGACTTTTATTAAACTGCCCACGCTATGTAAATGATAGTCTTGATGTCAAGGGGGCAGCGGCCTTCTCGTCTGAAGTCAAGCGAGCCCTGTCGCCTTTCCCTTCGCGTTTGATTGATAGGATTTCCTTCACTACTGGATGCATGAATATAGTCTTGCGAGTGCGCTGTGTCCCTGCAATACCGGCGCCTGCGCACTGTTCCACTCCGCTATGAGGTATTATTTAAAAGCTCAATGCTCAGGCAGTCGCACACGAGAGCCTGCGTATTCACGAGACTGCATTCAAGCAACCGGAAGTGAAGGAATCGGGTATCCTATCAATCCTACGCTATGGGGAGGTAAAGGGGACGGCGCGCGCTTGACTTCAGGCGAGAAAGCAGCTGCCCCCTTGACTTTAAGACTATCGTTTACATAGCATAGCCCGTTAAATAAAAGTCTTTTTTCAGACTTTTGCCGCATTGCAGAGAAAAGACAGACACCTTTATAATCATACTACAGTCTGCAATAAGGTACTGCTGGCGGTTTAATATGCATTTTCTAGGTGACAGGTTCCCTTTAAAGTAAAAACGGAGACAAGTTCTTTAAAAAATTGGCCCATTTGGTGTTACTACATTTGTATTCCAGTGCAGACGTCCATGTAACAGCAGTCTCACGCTGTGGCTTTCCATAAGGTCCAGCATAGTCATGAATCACTTGGTGTATGACACAATTACTATGCATTTCTTTATATTACTATACAACATAAATGACCCTTGATTTCATACTCCAGTGGAAAACCACATGTTTGTAATTGTGATGGTAATGTTAAATCTTTCTTATTTAGCTTTTGGAATTGCTCATCAGTTATAACGGCGATACTTTCTTCTAGGCCAGTGTAATTGGAGCCAATTACATTTTAATTACGCAAAATTAATTTTTCAGCATGTAGGATTCTAAAAAGTATTTGTGATGATTGGAAGCAGAAAACAACTCCCTTTGCACAGTTGTCCATCCATCAGTTTCCTGCATGATATACAGTGTGGGGAGGGAAGAGATGACAAAAGGACATAATGAATCATGGCATGGCAGGTGACACAGAGACACTTCCCTTTTCTCAGAAGGAATGCAGTGTTCATGCGGAAATAGCTCAATTTTTTAAAATCTGAGCTCATAAATTAGGAGATGTATCCATCTGAAAAAGAGTTATGTGGCTGTCAAAATGGTGTAATAATGACTTCCCAGCTCCTGTGTAGACTTGCATCAACATGTGGACCGTATTCTGAGGAGACAGAATGCAATGTGCAGAGACGTATACGGCGCTTCCATACAAGTCTATTGAATGCGGCACATTACCGGCACTCGGCCTATCTGTACATTATCTGATTGTAAAGGTTTTCCTTCTGTCTCCATTTGCAGTATTGTGCAACCATATTCCTTTATAAATCCCCCATGCGTCCCAGATTTACTAAGGTGAACTCCAGCCGTTACACTACAGATCACTGTCCTTGAAAGAAGTAAAAATCCCTTGCTTTTATTTTGGTTAAATCCCAGAATATATCATTTTCAGCTATCATTTTTTAACTCTTTTCTACCCGATGTAGAGAACTTGCTAATTGCCCCCTCACTTATTTGTTGTATAATAAAAGGTTATTAAACTTTACAGCTAATTCTTTACCATTAGCTGCTGGCTGTTAGTGAATAGAAACATGATGAAGATGAAAATCTGCCTTCATTAAAATGATTGATATAAAAATGAAAATCAGACATAACATACTACATGACAATCTCTAACAAAGCTAGAACCACCCCTGTATCTCACATACATCCAGCAAGCCCTCCCACTGTTACTTCAGTTGCTCTGCTATGTTTATTTTTATCTGGCAACTCAGTGGTCATGTCCTTTGTGCTGCAGCTGTCTTGCTAGCACTACTCTGGGGGAGTGTCCCTTCTGATGAGGCTCTCTGCCTATAACAGCTCAGGGGATGTGTCCTTTCTATTTCAGTGCTTTTTCTAGCACTTCTCGGGTGTGCGTCCTTTCTCTGGAGATGTGTCTTTTCTGATGCAGCTCTCTCCCTGTCACAACTTAGAGGATGTGTTCTTTCTGTTGCAGCTGTCTACTTATCACAGCGCATTTGGGATGTCCTTTTTGCTGCAGCTCTCTCCCTATCATAGCTGGGGAGTGGGGAGGGGGGGGGGTTCAGTCCGTTCTGCTGCTGCTCTCTCCCTATCACAGCTCAGGGGATGTTTCCTACTGCTGCAGCTCTCTCTCCCTATCACAGCTCAGAGAGGGTGTTCTTTCTGCTACAGCACTTTCTCTATCACAGCTGAGAGGGTGTTTGCTTTCTCAATGGGTGTATAGAATAGATAAAAAATTAATTAAAGAATACTTTTCATCTCTCCTGACTACTTTTTCATTAAAATATTTGCACTCCACAGGAAGTGACAAATCTGTACTATATTTTCATATAACTATGTGCCTTTGTGCAGTTCCTCTATTATTCCTCCTACAAACTTATGAATGACTTGATAAATAAGTGTTTTAGCAGTTGGGGTGTCTGACATTGTCCAACCAATGCTGTCAGTGTCATACGGTGTAGGGACACACCCAGTGTCGGACTGGGGTACCAAGGGCCCACCAGTAAAATTTATTTTGGGGGACCACCGTATGGATACATTCAAATATAATAAATAATTTAACAAGTTTTTTTTATATGAACATAGGCTCTTTGAGGTGCTGTACATTAAATAAATCTAATGTTTTATGTGCCACTTGTGCAGGGGTTGGAGACTAGGGGCCCACCTTGCTCAGGGGCCCACCGGGGGATTCCCCTGTACCCCTGTGGGCCAGTCTGAGCCTGGACACACCTCTTTGACAAGAATTTGTAACAGCCAGTTGTAAATTTCTAGGAATAACAGTACATTATAGAATTCTAATAAAAGATGCTCCAAAATTTTTATTTCAAACCAAAATAGACACGTCAGTAGAGATGACAGGGCCCTTTAAACACTTCTTCAAACTACCTTGTTGCACTTACACTTTCCTAAATTAAGTGTGGCGGATTATTACGGCGGCGACTACAAATGACTATAAACTGTGCATTGAACAATAAAAGAATTTATTGAACAAATACAAGCCTACAGTCTCTCATTACTGGTATATCTATATATATTTATATCAAAAGGTTAGATAAAATATATATACATATGGACACACACCGCAATACATTAGCAACACTACAATACAGCTAAACGACGCTTACACAACACAATCTACAATACAATCCCAATTCCAGCCCAAAAACTATCTACATATCACACTTACACACACACACACATATTAGCAGCTGGTCCCACCCACCTGGCTACACACTGTCCCCACGGGATAACAAGGGGTTAAACACAATCAGGGGTTACAGGAGTGGTCCTGCAAGTGTTAATGCAGGGTTCTTGGCTAGGTAGGGAAAAGGGTTAACTCAGGGTTGGTGAAAGGGTTAAAACAAGGTATTGGTGGCAATGCGTTGGTGGTCAAAAAGACTGAACTGAAGACATCCTGAACGGATTTCTCTCCATTCAGAATGCATGGGGATAAAACTATGCCGGAAAAGGAAAACGCAAGTGTGAAAGTACCCCAAGGACCAGATGTTTTTCAATGATGTCCTGAATCCTGATACATAAAACCATTGAATGTAAACAGGGTGTACTTTGTTTTTCTTATGACTTTATGTCCATACTGTGTAACTTACAAAATTCATGAGTCACGTCCTAAATTCCCCTCTTTAGGTATGTAAAAGACTAGCAATTTTGAAATGATGCCACATAGCTCCCATACAATCACAACCTAATGCGTGAAAACAGTTTTCATAGTATTTACAAAAATAAATAGTTCCTTCCATACTTTGGAGCAGATTGAAATGAAATTTAGAACAACCAATCATCTTAAACATACAATAATGTTCTTCTTCCACAAACATCCCCACTCTGCCTTTGTCAGCCTGATTACATGGCTCATTATAAAGTCTAACAGTTGAGAAATATTGATGTACAAGGGCTTCTTATGGGTCCTGCTAAATTGTGACTTCATAGAAACGGCTTCACAGACAGTTCAGGCCTAATCATGGCAATTTTGACACGGCTGCAGCATGCCTTGAGCTCCTGATTAGAGCTTAATAAACCTGTTAGAACCATCTCCTCAATGATAATTGTTATGGTGTTTTTGAAGTGAAGCATTTACAGTAAGTCTGCTAAGCTACTAAACTCATCTTACACGATGAAACATTTGTACAGAAGAAATAGAAGCTTCTATGAACTGCAATGTCTGTTTTCTGTCAGTTAACTAATATTGTAGAAAGCAATGACACCCGGACCCTTCTTCTGCCAAGTGTTATACTAGACCGGCTATAGCTGACTTTCTCGACGTTTGTTACATCATACAGTACATGTAATATAAACAGCAATCAGTCATACCATTAAACTACCTAAAGTTGTGTAGGTCCACAGCATACCACCAAAATAGTAGAGGTCTGGACACCACAAGACTTCTGAAGGTATTCTGTGGTATTTGGAATCAAGATGTTAGTATAAGATTCTGTGCATACCAAGGTGGAAGCCTCCATAGATCAGAAATTGAGGTACAAAAAATTTGCAGACCAAGTTATCACCTTAATCTCTTATTTTGCGGCGTACTGATGAATACAGGCAGGATAGAGGCCAAAAGAGACAGGTTACTGCTGTGGCCAGTGGTTGCCTGAGCGGGCAGTCCAATTCATTGTTGTGTGTAGAGCCCAGGATCAGGAAATGGGGAGAAGCAGGGAATGGAGCAACTTTGAGATATCCGTGAGGATGAGTAAGAATTTTATTTTCTATCCATTCTGCCCACTTTTTTTTTTTAATTGTTTCAATGCAAAACCTCTACCAGTTTTTCCCCCACTTTTTTATTATTATTTTTAAAAACTTATAGTACCATTAATCATCTATCTCGGCAGAGCAGGTCTTTTCTATTGGTTTAATTTCATTTGTTTATACAATATTATGACAAAATTAATACATAGCATTGTAGAAAGGCGTGCACATAATAATTACATTGGAACGATTTCTTCCTGAGAGCACAATGTGCAGTGATTATTAATTAGGGCATATGAGATAAGACAATGCAGTATGTAGACAATAAAGATAGATGATAATATCATCATATCAGTGCAAACCACATAGGGAAAATGATAATTGACCAAGTCAGTGACTCTAATGAAGCTGATGAAGGAATAACAGAGCTGTAGTTCTGCAGTGTAGCACTTTCTACTTTCTCTTCCTGTCTTAACCAGTGGCACTGTGCTATTTAATGTTTATAAAACCTATATTTCTTGTCTTAAAGGAAAACAGATGTTTGCATTTTAACTCTCAGCAAATTTTCTTGGATGCCCAAAGTCCTATTTTGTATCTATACGATTTTCTGGCCTTCGCTGAGTGTATATGTTGGCTGCAGGATCCAGCTGGGAATAGGCCTCAAATTAAAGTAACAAATGCCAAATATTACCAGCTCCACACCGATTCTCTCTGCAGTGGTCTCTAAAAGGTAAGTATATTCCCTTCTCTGACCTTTTTTTTACGGTCTGGTCCTCCTTCCAAGTTTGTTCTGTCACTCTTTCAATGGATCACCATCAACAGCAGAAAAGTGTCTTTGTGCAAAATCCTCAATAAGAAAAATATATAGTGAAGTTCCGCAATATAAGATATATCAAGGACTTACAGGATAAAACTTTTTCAAACAGCATAAACTCGATCATCACCAAAAGTCCAAATATGCCCGACCCGGATTTCGCTCCAGCTTCTTCAGCAAACCTTTGTATCACTTTGTATCTTATCAAGGATTTTGCACATTCTGCTGCTACTCTCATTGCCAGGAGGATAACTTAAAGATTATCATTTTTTATTTTTTTAAAGTAGTAAAAAATAAAAACATATACATTTGATATGACCCACAGAATAAAATTAAAAATGTAATTTTAATATGCAGTGAACACAATAAAAATGGAACTGTAAAAACAATGACAGAATTGCATTATTTTTTCACATTGTCACTGACAAATATTTTTTTAAAAGTTATACAATTGACCTAAAGTATCCCAAAATAATGCCATTGTACCATTAAAAAAACAGCTTGCCCCGCATAAAACAACTAGATTAACAAAATAAGTGATATTCACCTCTTTTCTCTTTTGCTTCTTCGTTCCAGTCATTTGTGTCAACTTCCTGGCTGCAGCAATGATTTTCTGTGCACACAGGTCACCATGCAACAAATCACTGGCCTCAGCAGTGCACAAGAAGTCACCACTACAGCCAGGAAAACAGTAGCGGTGAGGACTGGAGTGCATCACTGGGAACAGCAAGGGGTGAGTATCTCTTCTTTTGATACATATTGATACATTCACGAGTTTTTATTGAACTTGGACAACCCCTTTAAGTAGTTAAGCCATTTTCCCATGGTAGTATTCGCAAACCAAAACTAAGAGTGGGTCCAAACCATAACAGAGGTGCAAATCATTCCACTCTTGGTTTTGGCTTACAAATATGACAAAATGACCAACTAAAATACTGCTGTGTGGAAGTGGATGTATGATTTTGAATTTAGACCTGCATAGTATATGCATAAAGTATATGCAGAATAGGAGGTGAAGAGACAAGCGGCACAGGTTCTTCCAACAGAACTTACTTTACCTGGCAATATGTCTTTGCTAAATTGCTAGTTTTACTAATACAGAATGTTAGACCCCCACCAATCTGATATTGATGACTGAACCTGAAGATAGGTGACCAGCATTATACTCCCAGAAAACCCCTTTATACAGCATGGGTGTCAGTCAAAACTTCACCTCAACAGAGACCTGTAAACATAAGGTAGGTCATAACATTAACTTTAAGGTGACTGCCAACTAGAGTTGAGCGAACTTCTGTTTTAAGTTCGTTTTCCAAAGTTTGGGTTCGGGTTATCCAAGCATCCCGTTATGGATTCCGCTACCACGGACCATAACGGCATTTGGAATCCATAAGGGGATTCTTCAATGAACCCGAACTTTGGACAACATGGAGGACCTGGGGTGACGTCACCGTCATGTAATCAGTGCAGGGGGCGTGGCTCAGTACTGGATTGGATAAGAGGTCGTAGGCATTCCAGTGCTCTCCAAATGCAGTGTCGGACTGGGGTGCCTACGGCCCACCAGTAAAATTAATTCTGGGGGCCCACTATGCACCTACATGCAAATACTACCTGATCACATAGCGGCAGGAAGCTGGATCATGCTCAGGATGATTGATTATGAGGATCCCTACAACAACTTTAAGAAGGCTGGTTCATGGGAAAAGAGTTGGCCTGCTTCTGTATCTAGAAGTCATCTCAGCCACCTGATCCATCTATAATAATAAACTACGTAGTTTATAAATAATGTACCCAATTTTTACATGGATATAGGCCAGTTAAGATGCTGTGCTGGGGGAATGGGGGGCTCAACTTTGTCAGGGGCCCACTGGGGGATTCTTCTATTACCCTGTGGGCCAGTCCGAGCCTGTGCAAATGTACACAACTCTTCAAAATATGGACAAAATACTGCATCAGATAGAGTGAGGAGGAGGGAAAAAAAAATCTTTTAACCCCTTACAGAAAATTTGACGTACAATTACGTCCAAATGGATGGCATGCCTCGGGAGCCATGCCTGTCTCATTTGCAGAAGAAGCTTGCTTTGGTATACAGTTGAGGTAAATGCTGCAGGAGCCAAGACTGGAGATAGGAACAAAACTATCTCTTTAACACCTTAGATGGCCAAGCCGGGTAACAGGGTAACTGACAACTTGATCGGTTCACCCTGACATGATCACTATGAGATAGTCCAATAATGTTGTGAAAAATAAAAAAATGAAGACAGCACGTCCAATCAGTGGGATCCCAGCATCTATACATGATCACTATGAGAGTCAGGAGGGGCCTAAGCTCCTGGATCGGATCTAAAACTTAACTTTTATTGTTTCTAACTTAACTCAAAGTTAAAAGCTGACTATTCGCTTCCCTGACTAGCTAACACTGTCACTATATCTTGCGGAGTTTCACTCCACTATTACTAAGGAGGAGAAGGTCGCGCGCACTATCTCCCCACTAATGATTAAGGTGTATTCAGGTTTAGCGATTAAATGTTAAAATCACTGCACACTATCCCCGACATGTTCGCTGAACAGGCGTCCTCAGGGTATCGGATAGCGTATCCGATACCCCTGAGGACGCCTGTTCAGGCGAAACATGTCGGGGGATAGTGTGCAGTGATTTTAACATTTATTCGCTAAACCTGAATACACCTTAATCATTAGTGGGGAGATAGTGCGCGCGACCTTCTCCTCCTTAGTAATAGTGGAGTGAAACTCCGCAAGATATAGTGACAGTGTTAGCTAGTCAGGGAAGCGAATAGTCAGCTTTTAACTTTGAGTTAAGTTAGAAACAATAAAAGTTAAGTTTTAGATCCGATCCAGGAGCCAAGAGTAGGCACTAGATAGCAAATTAAATACATTCATAGCCTCTGCTCACTGGAGGGAATGGTGATATAATCAGGAGGGGCCTAAGTACTCAGAAGCAGGGCCTAATAGGATGCTTTTCTGTATTTCTTTACAAGCAAAATATACTGCAATATATAGGGAAAAAATAAATAAAAATGTGTTTAAAAATGAGAACAAGTCACCGCTACAAAAACATCTTTTCCCCATTAAAATGCATTAATATGCAAAAATGAAGCTTTACAAGTGGCACATCACTAGTGAAGCCAGTGGAGCATGTGACCATACCCATGGTATGCTCGAAGAAAACAAGTCGGGGACCGGAGGATGCACACATCGGAGCCATCGCAGAGGATCTGAGTGGTGGGGAGCAGATAAGTATGGATTTTTTGCTTACTGATGCAGGCTGCGGGCATTAGGTAAAAACTTATTCCTATACAACCCCTTTAAGCTTCCAACCTGCCAAGTTCTTAAGCTAAAGAAAATCTCAACACTGACTTTGTTATTAATGCGCTTGTGAACATCGCAGATCTTGTTTGAATATGTAAATAGAAATGTCTGGATATTGCATAACATGCAAGCACATTGATTATGAAATTAAACGTAGCATGTAATAACCTTTGTGCTCTTGCAATCTGTTGTATCTTGCCATTGTAGAGGTGTACAGCTTGACCAGCATCATCATCAATAAACTGCAGAGTGTCACACACAATGCATTGCATGTTCTTAAAATATACACTAAATGCAGCAGTCTAAGTCAGCATTGTTCAAGGGCGTACCGTACAGGGAATATCTGAAGTCTGATGCTGGGATCACTAGATGGCAGAGCGAGGCAGCATTCATGTATGTGCACATTAGGTGCCTGATAATACCACATCAAACGATACATTCATTATATTATCCTTCCATTACGCAGCTGATGAGGATTTATTGAAGTCTTTTAGATAATTTACATATGTATCGGAAGATTAGCATCTGGATATCTTTGCTGCGATGCATGTATAAATCTCAGTATTAGCATTTGCACAGGATCTATATAGTTGTGAAATTGGTTACTGTAAGTAAGGCCTCGTTCACATTTCTGCTTTCTGCAGGCAGCATTGATTTTAATAAGTTTTGATCACTGTGGGTCAGTGAAAACAATCACGGAGACATGCAACACATTCAGGGGCAGATTGGCCATAGATCTTACAGGGAAATTTTCTGGTGGGCCTATGCCCAGAGGGCCACACAAGTCCTCCTTTCTGCCGCTGGTTGGGTGTATAATGAGCTGTCAGTGCTAATTAGCGCTGTGAGAATCAGGTACTCATGTACCCGGCCAGCGACATGCTCTCCTGAATTTAACTATTTTCCACATCTAACCTACTCGCCCTGCTCCATATCTTAATCAGACAACTGGAGGAGGAGGACAGAAAATGGCCACTATTGATGGCCAATACAGGGGGACAGATTTTGGGGCAATATACTGTGCGGCACTGTGGTATATGGTATTCTGCGCTATGGTATTGCTGACCCCCCTACTTTTATTGCCCCGTCTGCCATGAGGCAACTTTAGGTTTCCAATCCGTCCCAGACTACATTGGTCTGTGATGTGGACCAATCATGTTCATTAACACGGACGGCAACTGTGTTTGGTCCATGTTAGGTCGGTTTTTCACCGAGCACAGGTAGAAAATGCTTTAGAATTTTTTTTTTAACCGAGCAGTGTCTGTGGAATACGGATGACACACGACGGGCAAAAAAACTGAAACACCTACCAAACATGAATGCTTCACGGATGTCAAAAGGACATAGAAATGTGAACGAGACCCAAAGGTGGCCATTTATACAGCAATAGTTGTTTCATATCAAAATAGATATGTGTAGCAATAAGCATTAACCCTGGGTTCAGACCTGAGCGTTCTAAAAACGCGCGTTTTACGCGCGTTTTTGCAAATAGGAAACGCGCGTTCGTACGCGCGTTCTTGTGATTGACTACTGTGGTGTCAATCACAAAACGCGCGACAAACGCCCCCAAAAAAGCTCAAGTACTTGTTTATGCGTCGGGCGTTTTACAGCGCGTTCAAACGCGCTGTAAAACGCTCAAGTGAGAACCAGGGCCATAGGAAAGCATTGGTTTTCATGTGTTGAGCATTTTACAGCGCGTTTGAACGCGCTGTAAAATGCTCAGGTGTGAACTTAGGGTAAAGGTCTGAGATTTTGTTTTGTTTGGTCTCTCCTCAGGATAGGTCATCAATATCAGGATCCCGGTACCCCTGCTTATCTGCTCTTTGAAGGCAATGCCATCTATTCTTTTGCTGTGGGTTTTCCCATTGTTTTCCCAATATTAAATTAATATGAATAGTTATGAAAACAGTGCAGTCCAAACTTCAAAAAAGGAAAAAAAAAAATCATGGACACCAATTTTTGTGTCAAAGGGTTTGAGACTTTTTGGGCTTCCTTGCACAAACATTTCCAACTTTTTATGATTTTACATCACTCACTACAGCAGGGATCAGCAACCTCCGCCACTCCAGCTGCTGTAACACTACAACTCCCAGCATACACAGTTACAGCCGTTCTTGTAACTCCCATAGAAGTGAAAGGAGGATTCTGGGAGTTTTAGTTTCAGAACAGCTGGAGTGCCGGAGGTTGCTGATCCCTGCACTAGGGTTTTAAAAAGTGGGCGTGGAGTCAATGGGATGTAGGCCAGATTTAAAAAAACTGGAAATTCGCACTCCACCGGCGAGGGTGGCTAAAAGTCTGGAGTAACATCTCTAGACATATTTAAAGATGCACCAAACAACTTGTGACATTTGGTGCAAATAATAGTAATGCAGACTCCAGCAAAACTGACTTCAAAGATCGCTGATGATAAATCCCCCCCAATGTGTAATCTTTTACATTACTTCTCTTTGGCTCAAGTATAAAATAAAAAAACAAATGAAACATTATCCTCTTATTATGCTAATGAATCTCCTGTGCTTGGAAATCAGCTCTTCCTTCTGACTCCAATGATGCAGATCCTTTTGTCAAACAGTGGGAGAAGGACTTTCTTGTCAAAGTAGATGCAGATGACTGACTAGATATTAGTCTAAATATCGGCAGGAGTTCTATTCAGTATTCGAAAAGGCACCACGATGTAAGATCAGTAGCGGCTATTGACTTCCCAAACTTAATCGCAATGCATGTGCACATTTAAATCTTTTTATTAAGATGAATTGATATTTTTCATATGTCTTGACTTTACATGATATTTGTAGTTATACCTAAGAACAGTATGGAGAGTCGAAGAGCAACCCTCACCATTTTCTGTATTTGTCATAATAGGCTGGTATACCAAGACACATGCTCCTCTAATTTTTCTACTGAAATGTCAGACACTATGATGGATCCCAATGAAACCCATTAAAGGGATTATACCATGAATAAAGTAAAAAATGAAAATCAGACATCATATAGTACATGGCAATCTTTTTCTAACAGAGCTACAACCAGCCATATGCCTCACATGGTTCCACAGCTATACCCATTCATTGCTTTGCTAGATTTATATCCGGCAGTGCGAGGGGAGGGTCTTTTTTGCTGATGCTAAGGAGGGGTGTCCACGTTCTACTTATCACAGCTCAGGAGGCAGGTGAAGGATGGAACTGAGCATGTGCAGCTATCTCAGTGAGCAGGTCAAAGAAAAAGAACAAACAGCAGGTGGCGCACGATGAACCAGAAATACAGAATACTTAAAGGGCATTTCTGATATCCTCAGAATAGGTCAATACCAGATCGGCAAGGGTCCGATTTGTGGGAGACCGTGGCACTCCAGTAAGCTTACCACGCATTCACTAGATTGCGGCTGTTCATGTTATCCCGCCTCAGCCACATTCACTTGAATGGGACTGAGCTGCCCCTTGGTCACATGATCAAAGACTCTGACATTACTGGCCTAGGAACAGGTCGTGGCGATCACTGGAGCGCCACAGCCTCTTTAAAAAGCTAATTGGCGGGGGTGTGGGAAGTCGCACCAGCGCCGATCTGATATTGATGACCTATCCTGAGGACAGGTCATCAATCTGAAAACCTTAGACAACCCCTTTAATGCAGATGTGCAGATGTGCATAGCCTAAACCAGTGATGGGCAACGTGCGGCTCTCCAGCTGTTGCTAAACTACAACTCCCACCATGCCCTGCAGTAGGCTGATAGCTATAGACAGGCTTTGCATGCTGGGAGTTGTAGTTCTGCAACAGCTGGAGAGCCGCACGTTGCCCATCACTGGTCTAAACCATTCCTTTATATTTAATATTACTTTCGAATCCACTCTTGACTGTGGCTCAAAAATTGCATAAAACAGAAATGTGTGATTTCAGTCCTCAAAAGATATAATTTTGCTTGACATAGACAAAGCTTATGCTATAATTAGTAGTGCTGAACTTGAGGAGTATTTATCAGTGTAGGAAACTGGTTAATTTAGGCCAGCCCAAGTGTTCTGGATGATAGATTTCAGGTACTGTCTCACTGCCCTATATTTCCAATATGTTTGATGGCTGTTTTGTGGACTGTAGGAGCTATTTATCTGGAAATTGGCAGTGGGAACTATATATCATGGCACTAAAAGCAACGTAAGATTGTGTATGATTATGTACATATGTAAAGCAGAGCACTCTATGCACTGCTTGCAGAAATTGTACCTAATATCTATTCACATTTACATCTGTTAACCACACTTGATATACAATTACTGACTTCCATGCATTATCTTAAAGGGAACCTGTCACCAGGAAATACCGTACACTGTTAAACCAGGCACAATGACGTGTAGGGCTAGCTCAGCTGACTGTAATAACTCACTTAGCTATCCATAGCTTCATTCTGGAGAAAAGGTACATTTAATCCATAAGGAAATGAGTAAGGCCCCTTTCACACGAGCAAGTTTTTAGTGCGGGTGCAATGTGTGACGTGAACGCATAGCACTCGCACTGAATCTGGACCCATTCATTTTAATGAGTCTGTGTACATGAGTGTTGTTTTTCACGCATCACTTGTGCGTTGCGTGAAAATTGCAGCACGTTATATACTCTGCGATTTTCACGCAGCCCTGGCCCCATAGAAGTGAATAGAGCTGCGTGAAAAACGCATCCCATCCAGAAGCAAGTGCGGATGCGATGCGTTTTTCATTGATGGTTGCAAGGAGATGTTGTTTGTAAACCTTCAATTTTTTATCACGAGCGTGATAAACGCATCAAAGCGCATTGCACCCGCGCGGAAAAAACTGAACAACTGAACGTAATCACAGACAAAACTGACTTAGGCCTCATGCACACGGCCGTTGTTGTGGTCTGCGTTCGAGCCGCATATTTTGCGGCTCGGGAGCGGACCCATTCACTTCAATGGGGCCGCAAAAGATGCGGACAGCACTCCGTGTGCTGTCCGCATCCGTTGCTCCGTTCCGTGCCCCCGCAAAAAAAATAGAGCATGTCCTGCGGACAAGAATAGGCATTTCTACAATGGGCCGCGTTCCGTTCCACAAACGGTCGTGTGCATGAGGCCTTATTTTGAGAACAAAATCGCGCGTTTTTTTAACTGAACACATCCGGACCGAATCAGTCACGCCCATGTGATTGGGGCCCAAAGTGCTTTAAAGGCGGGCCAAAGCCACTGTTTGCACCCTTACTCCTTCTGCTTCCGCTGCCAATCCATCCTTCTTGTTTCATAGTGCCAGGTTCCTGCATAGTCCTCTCACCTGGCCATGTCAATCAGGAAGGGGATGGGCTGGCAGAGGAAGCAGTAGAGCAAGGGTGTACAGATTGTTTGGTCAGCCCTTGCTGCACTTAACTGCTTATTTGCATGTGGATTAACCCCTTCAAGACTGGGCGATTATACGTGTTTTTCATTTTTGTTTTTTTACTCCCAGCGTTCCCAAAGCCATAACATTTTTTTTTTTTCATTCATTCATATTCGGGCTTGTTTTTTGTGGGACGATTTGTACTTTCTAATGGCACCATCTACAGTTGCATACACTGTAGTGTAAAATTCCAAATTCCACCATAGTTTTATGGGTTTTGTTTTTACAGCATTTCATATGCGGTAAAACTCACCTGTTACTTTGATCCTCCGGGTCAGAACCATTACAATGATACCAAATATGTATAGTTTTTGTTACACCTTAAAGGCTCATGCTCACGACCGTATGGCTTTTTCAGTATTTTGCGGTCCGAATAAAAAAGGGATCAGCAAAAAATGCGGATGACGTCCGTGTGCATTCCGTTTTTTGTGGAACGGAACAGATGGCCCCTGATAGAACAGTACTATCCTTGTCCGTTATGCAGACAATAATAGGACATATTCTATCTTTGAACGGAACAGAAAAATGGAAGAACGGAAATGGAAGGCATACGTATACGGAATGCAAAAAAAGGAACGTAAACGGAAAATACATACGGTCGTGTGCAAGAGGACTAATACTGAAAAAAAAACATTTGGAATAAAAGTTATTTGTTGTTTGCATTGCCATATTCTGACCCCCATAACTTTTTTATTTTTATGTTTACGGAGCTGTGTGAGAGCTAGTTTTTGCAGGGTTATCTGGACTTTTTATTGATACCATTTTGGGATGTATATATTTTGATCTCTTCTTGTTAAATTTTTTGTGGGAGTTGAAGCGACCAAAAAAAAAAACTGTGAATCTGCGTTTTTGCATGAGGCAATGATATTGATGTTTATTTTTTATGAATTTTTTATAAAATTTTGGGTAAAGGGGGTTGATTTGTAATTTTATTTTTTAATTATTTTTTAAATGCATTTTTTTTGCAATTTTTTATACTTCCCATAGGGAACTATAACAAGCAATCATTAGATTGCTTTTTTCATAGACCCCTTTTTTCATAGAGCATTCATTAGCATTGGAGTCCATGAGAAATACACTATGCATAAGGCCTCATGCACAGGAACGTATTGTGGTTCCGCGTCCAAGGCGCATATTTTGCGGCTCGGGCGCGGACCCATTCACTTCAATGGTGCCGCAAAAAATGCGGACAGCACTCCGTATGCTATCCGCGTCCTTTGCTCCGTTCCGTGGCCCCGCAAAAAAAATATAGCATGTCCTATTCTTGTCTGTTTTGCGGACAAGAATAGGCATTTCTACAATGAGCCGTGTTCCGTTCCGCAAATTGAGGAACGGAACGCGGAACAGCTTCCATGTTTTGCAGATCCGCGGATTGCGGACCGCAAAACACCAACGGTCGTGTGCGTGAGGCCTAATAAATATATCAAGAATGGCGTCTTACCCCAAAATCTAGACAGGAAAATGAACAGCACTCCAGGAATAAAAAAAAACACTCCTTTATTCACCCATATGGTGCAACGTTTCGGCTCAGTACTAGAGCCTTTCTCAAGCTCAGCTGTGCTTGAGCGCGATGCTCGAGTCACTGTATTTAAATCTAATTTAGCCTCTATTTCTGAAAAGTCTGCCAGGATTTGAACTCACAACCTTTTACATTAGAGGCAAGGACCTTATCCACTCAGCTATAAAGCGGAATGCTTAACTGTCAGAAAAACCTCATAGTAGTTTCTCTTTCTGATGTAGTAAGTTACTACATCAGAAAGAAAAACTACTATGAGGACTACTGCAAAGGGTTAATTACTGCTAAAATGTAATGTTGCTATGTAAAAAGTTGTGATTAATGCACTATGTATACCTAATATCAATGTATGGGCAATGTATGGTTAACACTGTCAGATTTGGTTAGGCTACCTGGGCGACGGACTGGGTCTACCCCCTGATTCATTAGTGAGTTGGAGCTGAGCAGAGCTACAGACAAGACCTACATGTGCAGTCTTTTGGAGACTAAGCCCAAGTCCCAGGAACCATTCTCTCTGACACTACAGCTACCAAGAAGATACTTTGTCACCAGAGTACCTGTGAAGGAAGGAAACCGCCGGCCATTATAGAAGGTCTAGAACCACCTTTAAGGCTGTGTCAGATAAAGACAGCACAGTATATGCTCGCTTATGGCAGAAAGACTATCCTGCTATGGAAAGGGAATATTGCCTCTGGCACCTTCCATACTTTGAATTGGACTGGCCATCCATATCTAAATTCTACACTCCTCATCCTGGGAACTGCAGAAGGAGTTAATAAGTGCAGAATAGCATGCCTGTAGTTATTTGGAGAGACTGCAAAGTGTCCTTAGAAGAAGAGTCAGGGAATATTACTATTGCTATCATTGTTGCTGCCCATACACAGCTATTGTGAGGAGACCATACTGTGATATTGTTTGAAAACTTTATTTATTGCAACCAATGGACCTGAATATTGACTCTATCATCCATCTGCTGGCCCTGCATCTGTATTCTTGCCTTGTACTGTACCAACCACCTAAAATCATGGGCACCCAACTACCATCAGGCAGAAGCCCCACAAAGTCACAGAGAGCCCTGATTGCAGATAGGGTGCACCCTTTATTCATTGTGTACGGCCCAGGGAGCACCAAAGTGAGGACTGCCACCGCGAACTGTGAGAACTACTATTTATCTGGAAATCACCACTCCCACCCTCTGTCCTGTGCCTCCCTAGGGGCTTGCTGCATCTTGCCATCATAGTAGAGGAAAAACAGAGATTTCCATACGTTATCAATGCCTTTGTCAGTTTTATCTGCCAATGCAAGTCCACCACTGCTCCCTGACGGCATGCAGAGGTCCAGTTTATTCAGAAATAAACCATCAGGTAGATCCCTTTAATAAATTGTTATTTTTACTTCTACTGTCCACAGGAACATGTTACTAAATCTGTAAAAGGCTTGAACTTTTCAACCATTCACCCTCTATTGTCATAGGTCATCTATTATCCTTTGGATCCTGTTTGTTAAGACAAAAGGGCACAGATGACAGCAGAGAATAGACAGGTAAAATATGGGGAAAGCAGAGCATTTTCTTCTGGCTTTTCATTAAGTAACAATAGTACAATCAATACATTTAGCTTTATCACCATTCTCCCATCCCTGCATTAGCGTGTGAAAGGTGAATGTAGTTAAGACCCTCAAGAAGACTGAACAACAGATTTTGATGTTATGATGGGACTAAGTCTTGCCATAATAACAAAGTCAGTTAGTAAATATAATTCTCACCTTTTTAGGTCACTTTTCAAAATACGGAACATGAGGAATAGCACTATTTCTATGACAGGGATGGCCAACCTGCGGCTCTCCAGATGTTGTAAAACTACGATTCCCACCATGCCATGCTGTAGGCAGTCTTTGCATGCTGGGAGTTGTAGTTTTGCAACAGCTGGAGAGCCACAGGTTGGCCATCCCTGGTATATGACTTCTATTCTGCATTTATTAGCAGTTTACTCCTTTGCCTTTACATCTGTAATTGCCAGTTTTCCATGGACTCGGGTTCAGAGTGGGGTGACACTAGCTGCTTTAATGTCTCCTATACACAGTACTCAGAGAGAAGAGGAAATCATGCTCCCCACTCTTTATCTCTCACAGATAGAGAAGCAGCAGCATGGAAGACATTATGCGGCAGTAGTGAGCAGTGTAAGAGTATATCTAGCACAAAGATGAGGCAAAACACTTACTAGAAACCGTAGCAGCAGGTGTGTGGTCTCTAAGTTTATATACTCCTTTGTGCGGTTTTCATTAGGGAATTAAGAGTGAGTAATCAATGCAGGAGGCAGGGGGAAGAGGAAAGGAGCCTTTTTCAGTAATAAGATGTATTAAAAAGGACCTATCTTGGATTGTACTATAGATATAAAAAATAAAATAAAAAAAAGTTATTTTTTTAAAAACATTGTAAAGAGGAGTTTAATCCTGAAATGCATTAGAATTCTTAAAGGGGTTGTCTCATGAAACATTATAGGCTTATCACAAACTTGTCTCGATCTTTGGTGGCTCAACAACTGAGACTGCTGCCAATAACTAAAACAAAGCTTCATGTTGTCGTGGCAGTCCATGCCCGCTGGCACTCCACTCCTTCAGGTGGGCCCGACCACCACGTTGTTCACCCACTCTGAGGCACTTGGTTTCCTACCGTCCAGACCCACCAGCATCAATCTTCCCCTGCCGGGTAGGAACAGAGGGCAGTGTAGCGTTGTTCTCCTCCTTTTCACTGCCTATAGGGCATGTGCACATGCGCTCTCAGGCTTTTAAAGTGCCAGAGTGCACACCTTGACTACTCTGGGGTATTTAAGTCACTTTCTATTGTGGGAGGGTGCCTGAGCAATAGGTTCTAATACACTAGTTTCCTGCCAAGGTATGCTGTTACCATGTTTGCCTGTTCCATGTACCATCTGTTGCCTGACTGAATTTCCCCCTTTGCTGCCTTATCTAACCTCAGCCTGATCACTGTGGCTTAGGGCCACGACTAAGAGCCAGCCAGGCTCAAAACATGTCGGCTTAAATGGGAACAGATGGGAATATTCACTTTATGTCACAATTGATGTTCGTTTGTATGGATTTAAAGAATAAAGCAACGTTTTAATTTGGACCCCACCGTGCTGGATTTTGTTTTCCTACAATCATATAATGCCCTTAGTAGTAACTCCAAGACAGATCTGTTCAAGCGACACAGTGGATCCACATCTGATTTGTAACACTGCATCATTACCACCTACTGACTCCAGTAGGCTTTTTCAGGAGGCCGCATGGTCAACCTACTATAGCACATGGCTGACCATGTGGCCACCCAGAGAAAAACAGATCCCTCTGGCCCAATGATCCACTGTAATCAAACACTGATGGCATATATTTGCAATTTGCTATCAATGTCTACCAAATTATATAACTAGAATCAACCACTTCAGAAGCAATAATGCTCAACATTAATCTGCAGGGCTGTAGAAAATTCAGACAGTGTCCTTAGGGCTTGTCAGCAAAGTCCACGTGAAGTTTATAACAGTCTATGTTGTGTCAGACTGCTCCAATATGCTGTTATGACCTATGTCAGGAGATCCTGACATCTTACAATTGGACCATGCAACTGACCATCATGTGAAAAATTATAATTCTATTATAAATGGTTGACACCCCTTATTTGGAAATTAAGTTATTCTATTATGTCACATAAATAGGTGTGGCATGACTTGCAAGCCTTATAATAAGTTCTAGCCTTCAAAGTTCATACTTTCAAAGTTTATATTTTCACAGATTTGTGCAGTAAGATGAATGCAGAAAAATGAACCAAACAGACAAACCTTGTCACATTTGGAATGGCAGTCATTTCTAATATACTATGCTCTGGGGAGGACGCTCAGTGCCAGCAATAGACACTGTCACATAGTTATTGGTAGGGTGTCGAGAAATATTGCTTATGTCATGCTGTCACTTACTGGTTTCCTATAGACTTGCTCTGACTATGGAATGTCTTTCCTCATCTGTTTATGATCCTGTTATCGTACTTCCTTATGATATCCTCCTGGCTAGGCTAGCTATTCTATGGCCTATTGGAAAGATTAATTAAACTTTTCCTCCATTAACAGGCTGTTTTATATGCACACTATAATGTACGAAATAATATAAAACATGTCTACTCGTTTTCTTATTAGCTGGAGTTTATGGCATTGGCACTAGAAAAATCTGACATTTTGGCTCGGGTGCGGCTCCATTTTTTGCGGCTCGGGTGCGGATCCATTCACTTCAATGGGGCCGCAAAAGATGCGGACAGCACTCCGTGTGCTGTCCGCATCCATTGCTCCGTTCCTTGGCCCTGCAGAAATTATTTTTTGCGTTTTGCGGACAAGAATAGGCATTTCTATAAAGGGCCATCTATTCCGTTCCGCAAATAGCGGAAGGCACAAGGGCAGCATCCATGTTTTGCGGATCCGCAATTTCCGGACCACAAAGAACGGCACGTTTGTGTGAACAAGCCCTTACACACATGATAAATACAACAGTATGAAATGAGAAGCTGACATGATTATTGGGTTGGCACTTTACTACATAAAAAAAATAGATATAGATGCTTAGCATTGAGAAATATGAAGCACCTTCCTAAAGGGGTTTTACGAGTGTTTTATGGGAAAGGATAGAGAGGAATCGTTCCACAGCATTTATGTTCAACAGGGTTCAACGGGGGAGCTTACAGCCTGGGTAATAGGAACAATGCTATTACACCTTGCTGCACTGGATGGGGACCCAAATTGACATTATACAGCTCTGTAATTCCAGCAAACCGTTCTTATTTAATCATTTAAAAATGTATTAGTATCTATCTGTAACAAAAATCTCCCCTTTACACTAAAAAGTGCCGAACGTAACTGTAAATATCTAAACCAAGTGAAAGTCAAAAAACAGTTGCCCACTGCCCCCATAAAGACCTTTCCGGTGTGGCTTAACCACAGATAAGTCATTACAAGGACTGCCGCCAATTATCAGATCGAATTGTCCCCATTCTTCAATCTGTTTCCTAGTTATATTCTGTATGTCGCCCACATATACAATCTGCCCTGGATGGCGTACCCGTCCTATCGTGAGCGCATCCTCACACACCTCTTATGCAATATATTTTTCAACAATTCTAAGCTTTTTGAGAACTATCAATCCTGTCTGTCCTTTCCAACACAACCGTCACACTCCTGAAATACTCTGTGCTGCTGGGGACCCTGCTCTTTCCACCTTGTAACTTTTAGTCCACATTCTTCAACATCATAAATCACACCGTGGACAATTAGAAGTATCCCTTACACTACATTTATTAAGCCATAAAGGTGTGATATAGATTCGGTGCAAAAAAATTAAATGGAACCAAAACTTGATTAAAATGATAAGAAATTAAACTTAAATTCACCAATATAGTATCCCAATCTTTGAGGGAAATTCCCGGACAATCAATTTGCCAAGCCTTTTGTCCCAGGGAACGTGTATTATTAAATCGTGTTTTAAGCAACACTTTATAAAGTTGAGAAATTGTAACCTTATGTTCTGTCCCATATTCCCTATAAATGAATAGACGAAGCGGGGAGATCGAGAAAACGATTACACAGGGCATGGGGGAGGAGGGGTCAAACATGGAGGCAGAGGAGGACACGAAGCAACATATAGGAATGCATGATTTAGCTAGAGTGCTTTGGCCAATATGTGGGTGCCTGCAGTCAATGGTGGAAGTGGAGCCTCTGCAGAAGGGAGAAGAGCATATTTATTGACCTTGCCATCCTCCCAGACGCTGCGCTCCTCCACTGTCTGTGAAGCCATGGTGCCTCCACTTTACAGGTTGCAGCTATTGAACCTAGAGACAAAAGAAGGGTCTCATTTGAAGAAGCATGATCAACCCTGCCAGGCAATATTCCTGGTTTAATATGGTACATTACGCTGACAGATGCACTTTAACTCCTGGCAGCTCATAAACACTCATTATAGCTAAATTCTAATGAAACTGGTAGGTATAGTCTTAAATGAGTGTTTATGAGCTATAAAAAGTTCTGAAATAAGGCCTACAGATTGAGACATCAGGAAGCTTCCTGACGGATTCAGTGTAAGGCAGAGAGCAATAGTCTGTATATGTAGTGAAAGTTAAAGCTGTGGAGGAAAAAAACTTAATTTTTTTAAATTAAGACCAACTGAAAACATAATTTTTAGCCCAAAATGATTAAAATGCAATGACAAAAACTGACCCCCAAAGGTGTCGATGGAATATCATTTCTAGACATTTGAAGGCTAAAAGAAACCTTGTATTTTGGAACTATATTCTCTTATAATATGGTACAGTTATAAGTCACTGTGGATGAATTCTCCTTTCTAGAAAAACACGTTGTTACTTCTGCAGACAATCCACTTATAGTTTTTCTCTACCCACAGTAATATTCTATTTCCAAAAACAGTTTCTTGTTAAAATTTTTTTATAACAATTCACTTTTTCTTACTGTACTTTATTTGAAAGACTCTCACAGAATGTGTATCCACGTTACAAGTTCTCTGTCCGCCCACTTTTGATTATCCGGCTCCTTTTTAGTCTTAACGGGACTTCCCCAGGAAAATGTCACAAGGTTTCCCACTGGCCCAGATGAAAAGGAACCTGCAGAGAGAAAGAGGGTATTTCCATGTGCCCTTTCCTATACTTGATGAGATTACACAGTCTGTTGCAAGGTCCTATTAATGAAGTGTGTGAAGCCTGGAACATTATTGGATTCTAAATTGAAAGTGATCATGGTGTAGTCAGATGTTATAAGTATATTCATCTATAGCTGAACCAAGTATTTGACTCGTAGATCCTTATGTGTATGGTTATAGGACTCTGCCATATTTTTTCACCAATATGTCTTGCTGTGTATTTTATAACATACCCATTAGCATTAAAATTGCTGTGGCATTCCGGATTCCCCTCCAGGATAGTTCTATACTGTTCACTTACCGTGTCCTCAGCTACTTTCCTTTCCTCTTCCCCCGTGTTCTGTCTTGTCTCCCCCCGCTCTTGTTGTTGGTTTGGTGTTGAATGACGCTTTATTTTAAGCTGGAATTCTCCCTGGACTCTTTAGGATCTTGTTACCCTTCCATATATTCGAGTTTATTGTTTATGATTCAGCTTTACACCTGTGTTATGCCCACTGCATAGTTTTGCAAAATTTTATATTATACTGCTGTTTCGCAGTCATGCTGATCGCTGTATCCTTAAGTGATGACTGCAATTTGCAATATGTACTGTTTATATTCTACACATACTGTTTAATAAAATCTTATTGAACCATAAAATTGCTGTGGCAAATATCAAATATCTTCTATTTAGTGGAAGGCATTGTTCATGAGTTTCCATAGCCATACAAGGCCTAAATAATAAAGCCAAATGGTGCCACATAACACTTGTAATAGAGCTAAACTGTTGAGAATGGCATTTTCTTGAATATTGCTAGAGACAATTTAATTGGGTTTTTTCTATTCTCAGACACTTATTGCTTCCTGTTTAATGCTATAGTGCAACGACTACATTGAGTATATCAGTGTTTGGTACTGCGTACATTTGGTAAGTGGTGGTAGCACTGGTGTTCAGGGGTATAGATACCAAGAAAGCATCTGCCTGGGGGACCGAACTCGGGAAGGGGCCCAGGAAGAGGACAAATGGATTTATTTTCAGGGCACAGACAGCGCCGAGTAAATTGCTCCTAGATATAGTACTGGTATTACACACCGCTCCTTTGTCTTCTTCTCCAAGCGCCTGTGCTGCTCTAAGTCCCAGCAGCACACAGCTTCAGGACAGGACGTAGTGCATGTAGGAGCGCACTGTGCCTCGACGCTGGTCACAGTTAGTGCATGCCTAGACACAGTGCTGAACAAAGTGCAGAGGTGCCCATAGGAGGAGCAGAGAGGGGAGTATCAGGTCTGATTTAAAGGGATTGAGGGGCGCTCACAAATTTGCTGTTTGGCCCAATTACTTCCAGTTATGCCACTGTTAGTATGTAGACTATTTGGGGGTTTGTGACATAACCGATTAGTGAGGGACGAGTATGAGAATGAGCTTTAGAGTGATGTTACATGCTAGAGATGTTTTTTATTTATGTATGGCATTTTTGCACAGCAACAAATTCCTGCTGACCTTTTCTTTAGCGAAAACAAACATTACATGTAGCAGAACACTGCTTTAAGTGTTAAGACATATTGAAATATTGAATATATGGATTATTTTGAATTATATTACTGCTATCTTTGCTATAAATAGAAATTTGAGGCTTGAAGAGCACATTTCAATCAAACTGTCTACCATCTACCAACAACTGCAGAAGATCAGCCAGACACAGACCACAGCATGCATCGATTTGTGTCCGGTCGGTTCTCTAAGGCCTCATGCACACGACTGTATGTGTTTTGTGGTCCGCAAAATAAAAACGGATGATGTTCCGTATTTTTTTGTGGATCTATTATTTTTGTCGATCCATTGTAATAATGCCTATCCTTGTCCGCAAACTAAAAAAAAATAGGACATGCTCTATTTTTTTGCGGAACGGAAAAAACGGACATACGGAAACGGAATGCACATGGAGTACCTTCCATTTTTTTTGCGGACCCATTGAAATGATGGGTTCCGCATATGGTCCGCAAAAAAATTGGAATGGACACGGAAAGAAAATACGTTCGTGTGCATGAGGCCTAACTGTCTGCCGGAATGCATACGGATCTCCTCCGGACCCAATTATGCTTAATGGGGCCGGAGAACATTCCGTCCGCATCCAGCAGCTCTGTATTGTTCGCCAGAAAAGCCTGCCGGAGTTCAAACCTAAGTGATTAGGCTACATCTCCTAAGTGATTTCTTCAGATAGGAACCTACACATCAGTCTTACCAAGTCCTACAAAATGAACTTGGAGCAAGTAGGATCCAGTCACGCTCTTCTCTAATTAAAGGTATTGTCCCATGAGAACTTATCTGTAGTGCATGTACTTGGCTATCCCTACCAGCGCAACAGAGTTGCATGGAGCGGAAGACATGCATGCATGTCTGCCTCTAAATGCAAATAGGAAACTTCTAGTGATTGTCAGGGCACCCAGCAGCCAGACTGCCGGCAATGAGTCACTAATCCCCTACCCTGTTGATAGGGAATAAGATGTTGTCATAGGTCAACCCCTGAAAAGCCTTGGATAGATTGGAGTGCATGGCCAAATGGAGGCAGTGACTGCTCCAAATTTGCAATGCAAACAGAGAACCTCCAAACAAGTTGAAGTAAATGTACAGGTGCACACTATCATGGCTGACATCCAAAAGTATACCTCTATGTCACTGCTTCAGCCTTGAATATAAACATTGGGAGAATCTGAGTTTTGGCACCAAGTGGAGTTTTTATTTAACATGGAAAATAGCTTTAAGTACACTGCAATTTATTTTACTTTTACTACAAACCTAAACAGTCTACAAAAAATATATATGTATAAAATGGAGAGAAAAATAAAACTGACATTGGAAAACCCCAAAATTGTTGCAAAGATCACATTCATAGTCAAACTAGTCAAAATAGTTTTAGGCTACTTTCACATTAGAGTTTTTGCTGGATCCAGCAGGGTTCAGCAAAAATGCTTCCATTACTAATAATACAACCATCTGCATCCGTTATGAACGGATCCAGTTGTATTATCTTTAACATACCCAAGACGGATGTGTCATGAACTCCATTGAAAGTCAATGGGGGAACGGAACAGTTTTCTATTGTGTCAGATAGTGTCAGAGAAAACGTATTCATCCCCACTGATTTACATTGTGGGTCATGACGGATCCGTCTTGCTCCGCATCCCAGGACGCAAAGTAAACTGCAGCATGCTGCGGACGGTTTGCTCTCCGGTATGAGAATGGAACGGAATGCATTTTGGAGCACTCCGTTCTGTTCAGTTACGTTTTTTCCCCAATGACAATGAATGGGGAAAAAACTGAAGGGTTTTTTCCCAGTATTGAGACCCTATGACGGATAACGCTAGTGTGAAAGTAGCCTTAGTCAATAATCTAGAACCACACAAGTTTCTCATTTTTTTAATTGTCGCATTCCAAGAACCAACATATTGTCATAGCTAGTTATTAGCGAAATGTGCAATAACACTTTGTTGAGAGAGCAATGAAAAGAGGCAGCACTCACCATCACGCCGCTGTCACGTCCATTGCGTCAGTCCGCGATTTTAACCCTCAGGTTGCACAGCGATTGGTGCAGGAATACTGCACCAATTGCCTGAGACAAATATAGGACATTTAAAACCATTACATTTAGTAAAGGAGAGAATCAAGACACACTATTACTAACGAAAACGTAATATTTATATTGCGCGCAAAAATTATCACGGACAGTGAGTATAGTGTGCGATACTAATGCACTTATTTGATTAATCATACAGGTACAACACCTAAACACCACAACCTTGATTGCGAGTATTTACAAGAAAACTGACATATCATTTCTGTCATTAAGACCATGGGGACCCATAGCTTGGGTTTTCATGATCCACCTTGCCTCACACCGCCATCCCGCTTTAGCCACCTGCATTGGCGTCCGCCCGCAAGCCCTCTTATGCGATCCTATGCTGTAATTACAGCAAAATAAAGAAAGATTGAAGACTCCCATGGTGAGTGCCGCCTCTTTTCATTGCTCTCTCAACAAAGTGTTATTGTACTGATCCAACATCAAGGGCAGAGCACCACCAGATTGGCAACCAAAATAACTGGACACATTCGCATGTGGCGATAATTTTGGATGCAAATTTATATATCGCACCACAGTGCATCGCAGTGCCGCTGACCCCCCTTTCTTATTGAATTTGTGAACATGTCTCAAACTTCAGCTGAGCACGCGCCAGACAAAGCACTGTCCACTGTTCCCACCACAGAACAAGCGCAAGATTCCTCGTCCGGTTTTAAACAGGGCAGAATAGGGGCGGACGCCTTTTTTGCAGAATGTGAAGGAGATGACTATGTGCATACCATCAGCACGAAGTCTTTAGAAACCAAGATTATACACCTGTCTGACAAAGAAGTGAGGCTGTTCTGGAACATTAAATCGCTAAAATCATATAAAGAATGTGGTAGAGTACCGAGAGGACTCAGAATCTACAAGGAAATGTTCCAGTATAATGATGATCCCACGTTTGTAGAGACATGGAAGAAATTACACATCCATTTTTCTAACCAGATCTTGGAGACAGTTCTGGCTAGAGATGAACAGGAGTATGGTTCTGTTATACAAGAACTGCACAGAGCTAAAGAAGAACTTAGAACCAGGTTAACGGACCAGCAACATAATGGCTTTGAAAAAGACTTAATAAAAAGCTAACCGTGTTGCAAGCAGAAATCAAAGAACGCAAGCGCGACAAGTTTTTGAGAGATAAAAACGACTATGAGCATGATAAGATCTTTGATTGGAACAGGAGGAGAACCCACACTAGGAAGACCCAGCGCCGCCCACGGGGTGATTACTGGACAACTGACTCGGATTCGAGCCCATCAGAAGGAGGATCATTTACCCCCCACCCTGCCCAGGTCCCTTTAGAAGGAGGGTCAGGGAGGGGAAAAAGGCGAAGACCCAGAGAGAGAAAAAGTCATCAGTGTCCGCAGATCATCCAGGAGGAGGCGCCAAATATCCTGGAAGAAGTAGAACTTGTTTCATCCTCTAATGAAGTAGCTGAGGACTTGGTAGTCAATCTCAGTGGACTAGAACTGCCACTGGGGTGCACCTCAGTCCTTAATAAGGGACTGGGGTTCAGCCTAGTGGAACAGTTCAGTCCTGTTGATTTTGAAATTTACCTTTATAGGAGTGTGAGGAAGTTATATTTGAACAAAAAATGTTCTCCGATATAGGCCCGATTCGACCGTCACCACTGCCGGGCGAAGTCCCCGCTACAATGAGTGTAATAGAGTTTCACATGCAACAACGGTATACCGCTGAAGAAAAGGAATGGGTTTTATTCTTGGCAGGTCTTGAGAGACAGAATGCGGAATTGAATATACAGGAAAGTAGGTTCACTGGAGGTATTGGGTCCACGTTTGTTCCGCCTATGTCGACCTGCTCAGTTATTGACCTTTTCCACAAGAAAGTTCTGTCCGATATGTGTGCATTGGTTTTTCCAGTGGCACCGCAAAACATCACTAATGAAGAGAGAAAAGCACTCAAATGGTTGAAAAATTGTGTTGATATAGTGGTTAAGCCGGCCGACAAGGGCGGAAACGTGGTCCTTTTAACCCGCCAGTATTATGTAGAGGAGGCAATGCGCCAATTGAATGACACTGCAGTGTATAATAGACTGGGTAACAATCCGATTCCCGAAGGGATGGACAGATTGCATACCCTAATGGATAAATTCATTGGGGCAGGCTTTTTGCCCAAGAGGCTAAAAGGGAAGTTGATTCCCGAGTTCCCAGTCAACCCTACCTGGTATTTCGTCCCGAAGATCCACAAGTCGTTGACCCGCCCCCCTGGACGCCCTATTGTGTCGGGGGTCGAGTCAGCGACTGAAGCGATCTGGCGGTACGTGGATTGGCTTCTCAGACCACTCCTTTTGGGCACTCCCACGTATCTTAAGGACACTGGCGATTTTCTCAGTGCACTCAATATTTTTGAGTGGCGTGAGGAGTATCGCTTAGTGTCCTTGGACGTGGAGAGTCTATATACCCGCATCCCACATCAACAGGAGGTTCAAGCCGTGCGTTATGAGCTGCGACATGCAGGCAAGGAGGAGCTGTTTCAGGCTTTTGTAGCTGAAGCCTTGGATCTCATCTTACCAGCAATGTATTCCAATTTGATGATAAATGGTACCGCCAGATACTAGGTACGGCAATGTGGGTACACCAGTCTCCTGTACCTTTGCCAACCTGTATCTGGCGGTATTTGAAGAACTGTTTTCTCGGTGGATAACCCCTACCTGAAGTTTATCCACCTCTACCTCAGTCATGTGGCTGATGTGTTCCTGGTCTGGTCAGGCAGCGAGTTCGAGTGTGAGCAGTATGTGAAATACTTAAACACAAATAACAACATGAACATGAAGTTCACTATGAATTTCGGGGGGTCGTCCCTAGACTTCCTTGATGTTCAAGTTTCAGTTGCAAATGCGGTCTTGCAGACCACTGGTTTTCGTGAGCCCATTGCTACGAACTCATTGCTTCACCAGACAAGTTACCATCCTGACACCGTAAAGAAAACTGTCCCTTTTGGACAGTTTGTCCGTCTCCACAGGATCAATAGTAGCGAAGCGGGATATTTTAGACAGGCTTATGAATTGAGGGATCGACTAATTAGACGGGGTTATCCACCGGGAGATGTTTTACAGGCCCTTCACCATGCGGCCAAACTTGACCACACTAATTTGTTGATTGAAAAAGAGAAACAGAGAGATAGGCAGCAGTTCGCCCTCGCTTTTAGGTACAGCCCTATGACGGATGCCATAAAACAAGCCATTCATAGCAATTGGGACATACTCCGCGGTGATTCCACACTGAGCGACATAGCCGGACAGCGTCCGATTGTTACATTTAGGAGATGCCACACGATAAAGGACACCTTAGTCCGCAGTACTTTCACATAACCCAAGAAACGCGATTGGTTGTCTGCAAGACCAGTTACTGGTACCCACAAATGTGGATTTTGCTCGTTCTGTTCCTACTATGCAAGGAGCAAAGTTATCCAATTAGGTGGAATAACATGGGTCGTAAGAGACCTAATAACTTGTCGCACCCCATACGTAGTATATGTGATGCTATGCGTGTGCCATACCTTCTACATTGGCAAAACGATCAGGACTTTAGTTGAGAGAGTCCGTGAACACATTGGTTCTATAAAGACAGGAAGGGGCTCACCTAGGCTGATACAACATGTTCACGAGCAACATGGGGGTGATCCGCGTTGCCTCACATTTGCAGGGATTGAAGTAGTACGGTGGTGGGGATAGGCACCGCGCACTTCTGCGGTATGAGGCAAGGTGGATCATGAAAACCCAAGCTATGGGTTCCCATGGTCTTAATGACAGAAATGATATGTCAGTTTTCTTGTAAATACTCGCAATTAAGGATGTGGTTTTTAGGTGTTGTACCTGTATAATTAACCAAATAAGTGCATTATAACCGCACACTATACAAACTGTCCGCGATAATTTTTGCGCGCAAATGCGCGCTTTATAAGTATTACGTTTTCGTTAGTAATATTGTGTCTTGATTCTCTCCTTTACTAAATGTAATGGTTTCAAATGTCCTATATTTGTCTCAGGCAATTGGTGCAGTATTCCTGCACCAATCGCTGTGCAACCTGAGGGTTAAAATCGCGGACTGACGCAATGGACGTGACAGCGGCGTGATGATGCGCAAGTTTACGCGCGAAACGGCCGTCCTGCTTTAACCACCTGCATTGGCGTCCGCCCGCAAGCCCTCTTATGCGATCCTATGCTGTAATTACAGCGAAATAAAGCAAGATTGAAGACTCCCATGGTGAGTGCCGCCTCTTTTCATTGCTCTCTCAACAAAGTGTTATTGTACTGATCCAACATTTGGGGCAGAGCACCACCAGATTGGCAACCAAAATAACTGGACACATTCGCATGTGGCGATAATTTTGGATGCAAATTTATATATCGCACCACAGTGCATCGCAGTGCCGCTGACCCCCCTTTCTTATTGAATTAGCGAAATGTGCGTCAAGGGTGTTTTGCGACCCTGTGGCTTGGGTCTCTTTTATTATGTCCAAACTTATGTGATGGATTTATGGCTACTGTTTATTTGTACATTTGCCTCTTTTCATATTAGTTGATAATTAATCCTTTGGATTGTACTTGTGCATTACTGATTACTTTATTGTGTACTACAGAATATCATGATAAGGTACTAGTATTTGGTAACTGTATATTGTTCATGGGAATAATCATTTATTAGGAGAGCAATACAATTGAATCCAATGCACTGGAAGAGCTGAAGGGCCCGTAATGATATCACAGGTCATGTGACCAGTAAAACAGGCAGTGGTTGAGAAGGACCTGCGATGATGTGACCAGTGCAGGAGAAGATGGCAGTGAAGAGAAGTCCTGGGGGAAGAAGTTGTGTTGATGTCTGCTACATGAGGAGAGGTAAGTGAAGGGAGAGGCAGATCAATTCTGGGAGTTGTGGTTATTTAACTGGGACTGTATGTTAGGGCTGAAGGGAGTGATGTTATTTACATGGAACTGTATGTTGAATGCGGCTGGGAAAGGGAGTGATGTTATTTACATGAGACTGTATGTTGAATGCGGCTGTGGGAGGGAGTGATGTTATTTACATGAGAATGAAAGTTGAGGGGGTGATGTTTACATGGGATTGCATGTTGGAGGTGGCTGGGAAGAAGGTGATGTTATTTACATGGGACTGTATATTGGAGGGGGCTGGGGAGAGGGTGTGATGTTATTTACATGGGACTCTATGCCAGTATTACTAATGAGGGCATTCTAGAAGGGTATTACTATTAGTGGGACTTTGAGGAGCACTATTACTATTGGGGGACTATCTGTATGGCACTAATATTTCTTCAGGATGGTATTTGGGGGTATTGGGGAGCACAGGGAGCAGCAGGATAACACTGTTTGGACTCCAGGTCGGGGATGATCATAGAAAAGTGAGGAAGCCGAGTGTCACACTCTGCAGAGACGAAACACAGCTGAGAGAAGTTGCATGGACCAAATTGACAGAGAAGATCTACATCAGAGTCACCTGGGAGGCCCTGGATGTCAGAGGTATGTGCTGTTGTATAGCAAGTACTGGAAAATGCGGGGGGTTAGGGTCGATTTAGAGAACTGGGCCGTATTCATTGGGGTTTGGGCCCTGGATCTTTTCTGACCCTAGCAATGCTCCAGGATCAGGGAAAGCAATTTGAGGAAATGAGAGGCTGATGGGCTGGGGCACAGGGCTTAATAAATACAGCTACTATAGAACCGCATTCTTGCGTGTTGTGCTAAAAATCCAGCCACCTGAAAGACGTTTTTTTTCTTTCTTCTCAGAGACAGTTGTTTTTTTCTCAAAGCCCTCAAGTTTCTACATATTATGATTGCCAGCACAACACCCTAATAGCATTCTGCTGCTGAGCGATTGCACATTTTTTTCCGTTAATTATATCTGTCCAGTGTTAAACGCATTAACAATTTTATATCAGTGGAATTATATGCAAATTACACAGTAGACAGAAATATCACCTTCTTTCCTGCATCGTTACATTGGTGGGTTGGGTGCGGTAAAGGATATTCACATTACAAGTTTGCAACGTGTGCTTTACAGTAGAGAAAAGTATTTTTTGAAACTGCATTTTTAAACACAAATAACGCAGTAGCCAATCTTACACTGGTCTTTCTTGCATCGGTAAATTGGTGTTGGGGGAGGGGGTGTGTGGAATTGCATTACAAGTTTGTCAGTTTGTCAGTTTTTTCTGAAACTTTTTTTATGCAAATAACACAGTAGTCAAATCTTACACTGGCCTTTCTGGCAAAATTATATTAGTGTTGTGGGGAGGGAGAATAATTGCATTACAAGTTTGCAACATATGTTTTACAGTAGAGAAAGGTCTTTTTTAAAATGTATTTTAACGTCCAAATAAAATAGTAGGCAGAAATCTTACCGACTCCAATACTGCAATATTCCCAAAGTAAATTGACAGTAGCAGTATTCACTGTTTGCAGAAGGGAAAGTACATTTAATTGTGCCTCTACCTTCAAGTTGAACTGAAATTTTCCTATAACTGTTCCATAATTTGTGTGACTGCTTAACAAACCCATGACTCTTCATTTAGTATAATAGTGAGTTCACATTAGGCCTCATAATTAGATTTGAGCGGACACCTGGATGTTCAGGTTCGACGAGTTCGGCCAAACTTCGCAAAAAAGTTTGAGTTCGGGACCCGAACTTGACCCCGAAACCGAACCCCATTGCAGTCAATGGGGACCAGAACTTTTGGGCACTAAAATGCCTCTAAAAATGTCATGGAAAGAGCTAGAGGGTGCAAAAAGCAGCAAAATGTGCTTAAGAACATGGCAAGTGCTCTGCAAACAAATGTGGATAGGGAAATAACTTAAAATAAAATAAATAAAAATTTAAAATAACACTCTTGAATTAGGAGGAGGAGGTAGATGTGGAGTAGGAGGTGGAGGAGACGGTGACCGTGGCGGTGTAGGTTGATATGGTGGTGTAGGTGGAAGCGGGGGTGGAGGAGGTAGCCAACACTTTTTTTTTTTTTTTTTTTTTATTGGGGTAGCCCCCAAAATATTGGGACATATAAAAACAAACAAACAAACAAACAAAGAATAAGTGCACTTGAGTACAAGAATGGATGGTTGAGGCCGGTATAAGTGTCTATTCTGCACAAGGTACAGACAAGTCTTGTGGGATCCATGCTTGGTTCATTTTAATAAACGTGAGCTTGTCCACGTTGGCTGTGGACAGGCGGCTGTGCTTGTCTGTGATAACGCCCCCTGCCGTGCTAAATACACGTTCAGACAATACACTGGCAGCAAGGCAGGCCAGCACCTCCAAGGCATAAAGGGCAAGCTCAGGCCATGTGCTTAATTTGGAGACCCAGAAGTTAAATGGGGCAGACCCATCCGTCATTACATGTAGGCGTGTGCATACATACTGCTCCACCATGTTGCTGAAATGCTGCCTCCTCTAAGACGTTCCATATCAGCTGGTGGTGATTGTTGTAGTGGCGTGCTGAGAAAGCTTTTCCACATTTTGGCCATGCTAACCCTGCCTTCTGAGGTGCTGGGAATACGATCAGCAGCGCATCTACCAGCGTGCGTTTGTAGTCACGCATCTTTCGATCAGTAACAGACGATTTTTAGAAATTTAGGCCCCTGGCACCCAGGCAGAGCAGGGGTTTATTCACAGCAAAACTGGGTTCATGTCACCCACCAATGGAACAGACGATTATTACGAAATTTAGGCCGTTGGCACCCAGGCAGAGCAGGGGTTTATTCACAACAAAAATGGGTTCATGTCACCCACCAATGAACCAGACGATTATTAGAAATTTAGGCCCCTGGCACCCAGGCAGAGCAGGATTTTATTCACGGCAAAACTGGGTTAATGTCACCCACCAATGGAACACACGATTATTAGAAATTTAGGCCCCTAGCACCCAGGCAGAGCAGGGGTTTATTCACGTCAAAACTGGGTTCATGTCACCCATCTATGAAACAGACGATTATTAGAAATTTAGGCCCCTTGCACCCAGGAAGAGCAGGGGTTTGTACCCGGCAAAACTGGTAACATGTCACCCAACAATTGAAAAGAAGAATTTTAGAAATTTCGGTCACTGTCACCTATGCAGAGCAGGGGTTTGTACCTGGCAAATATGGTAACATGTCACCCAACAATTGAAAAGAAGAATTTTAGAAATTTAGGTCCCTGTCACCTATGCAGTGCAAGGGTTACTTAACAGCAAAAAATTGGAATATGTCAACCCCTGAACTCCCAGATGGATTAACTATATTATTGTCCCCGCCACATATACAGAGCAGGCCGCAAATGTAATTCCTGACCTAAAAAAAAAATATGATTTTTTCTGCACACTGCAGAAAGCCGCAGAAGTTGGCACCTGTGTTTCGTCATCATCAAAGACTTGCTGCGGTGGTTTTCCCATGTCCTTATTCTGAAACATAAGTGGTTGGGCATCGGTGCACTGAATCTCTTCCACTTCTGGGGCAGGGCTATGTGGATGGCCCTGGGAAACCCTGCCAGCAGAGTCATCAAACAGCATAAGAGACTGTTGCATGACTTGGAGCTCAGACTGCTTGGCTGATTTGCAAGGGGGTGGGGTGCAAGATAGATGCCCATGGGCTGAAGGTGCCAACTCTACGTTTTCAGCAGGGGACGGGGTGGGACACAATGTGAAGGAACTGGAGGCACTGTCTACCATTCGTAGAGCGGCATTCGGGCCTACTAAATAACGCTGAAGGCTCTGTCGTCTACGCGCACCTGAGGAAGGTGTTTCATTTGGACGTGTAGCTGGCACAGATCGACCACGTCCTCTCCCTGCAACAGAAGCTCCACCAACACCAGCAGCACCACGGCCAGGGTCACGTCCCTTATTTGATGTTCTCCTCATTATTTGCGTCCACCCACCAAAATAACAGATGGTTTATCTCAGATGACCATTTAACTGCCAATAGTCAACAATTAAGTTCACTAACAGTAAGGCAGTGCCGGTGTCATAAATAGAATACATTTCTTTTTGTCACACAACAGTATACCAGAGCAATTCAATACAATTACTTCACTATCACAAAAAATGTGAATTTTCCAACAATGTAACAGCTGAAGTTAACGGTTTAATTGGACTGTCAGACATGCAGCGTAGGATCCTAATGTGCTATCTAGCACAAAAGCTGTTTTTTGCAAACAACTTTGTAAATGCAGTATGTTACGGTTTTATTGGAATAGGCCGCTAATATGCTACCTAGCACAAAAACAGTGTTTTTTGCAAACAACTATGTAAATGCGGTATGTTATGGTTTTATTGGAATATCAGAAATGCAGCGTAGGATCCTGATGTGCCATGTAGCACAAAAACAGTTTTTTGCAAACAACTATGTAAATGCAGTATGTTACAGTTTTATCGGAATATCAGAAATGCAACGTAATCTGCTAATGTGCTATCTAGCACAAAAACTGTGTTTTTAGCAAACAACTATGTAAATGCAGTATGTTACGGTTTTATTGGACTGTCAGATATGCAGTGCCTGTGGCAGACAGATAAAAAAATCGCTTTAGGTCACAAAAATTGTGACAGACTAATGTAATTAAATAATTTTCACTGCCAGCTATGCACTGCAGGCTGCAGGGGTACTTGACCGGCCAAAAAAGAGAATTTGTCCTCCATTGAGCTACCAGAACAGAATTAAAGTAATGTCTCTGGCACACATGCAGTTGCAAGGGCACTGCTCTTGCAAAAATGGCCGCCGATGCCCACTGAACTAGCAGATTAAAAAAGTTATTTTTCAGTGTCACTGGGCTCAGGGCTGGGTATAAATATGTAGCATAGCACCCTCAAATCGCTGTAGTTTAAAGATTGAACACCAAGTACACCAGAATTCTTCCCTAATATCTCCCTCACAGCAGCAGCATCCTATCCCTACACTGAGAAGAGCAGAGTGATGTGCGGCGCTACGTGACTCCAGCCTATATTCTATATATGCTGCACTTGGCCAATCACAGCCATGCAATTAGTAGGCATGGCTGTGATGGCTTCTAAGGGCAGACAAGTGAAACATTTGTTGATTGGCTGTGTTGGGGAAGGGTTGAAATATATGTATGTATGTATGTATATATATATATATGTCCCCTTATAGAATATGTCCCCTTTCATATATATATCCCATATATGCCCCCTCTTTCCATGGCCCCTTTTATCTTATCAACTTGATACAGGCCAGTGTTTAGCCTGTAGGCCATGGCTTGCATTGTTATCTGTTAAATCGCCCAACTGTCCCTGGGAGGTAGTTAGCATAGAGATGCTAACTAGGATGTGCGTCCAGGACAGGAGATTGCAGACTTTATGGCACCTTATGATCAGCACATGGCTAACATGCTAAACCTGTTTCCTTCTCCCCCATCTTTGCCCATGGCCAAACTACTTGGGGAGGGCTCACAAGGGACAGTGGACTACACAGATATAAGGGCATGCGACTACAGAGGAGAGGTCTTCTGAACTCGGCTCCTGACTGAGAAGGACACACACAGATGGGACTTGAAGATGGCTGAGTACCCCCAACCCCTGCCCTGTTTTCCCAGATCCCTACATTCCCATGTACCCCTTCCCTGCCCAGCAGCATCAACTCCTGCTGCTGTGTACCCCTTAAGCTGCAACCCTTATCCAGCCCCGCAGTACCCCAGCCCAGGACCCTTGCAGTGCCCAGCAGCCCTGTAACCCTGAACCCCTTCAAGGCTTCTGTGTGCAGAGTGACCCCTGCAGCCCATTTAGTGTTAACCCTTGCAGTGCCATTACCTCTGGACTGCATTGTGATTTGTATTAACCCTTTATTGCAGTAGGGACAGTGTGAATAGCCAGGTGGGTGGGTTACTGCTGTAATGTATGTTAGTGTAATTGTATAGCTAGTTTGTGGGGTGGAATTGGGATTGTATGTAGAATAGTTAGGAATATTGTATGTGTAGTAGTGTTGTAGTGTTGTAATTGACTGACTGTATTACTGTGTGGCTATAAATATATATATTCATATTCCCTTTTATATGGATATATATAATTATAGATTATAGACGTGTATTGTTTTAATAAATACCTTTTATTATTTAAGCATAGCGTGTAGTCTTTTGTTATCGTAGGCGCCACAGTATATAGTAGCAGTGTAAGTTGTACGTAGTTGAGTTCAGTGAATAGTGTAAGGCAAAAGGAGGAAAATAGTCCTTAATTAAGGTATAAATAGGCGGAGTCATATACAGATGCCCCGCCTATTTATGAATATTATTTATTGATATTTGCATAAATATTAATAATTAATATTCCCCCCTTAACATTGGCGAGCCAGCCAGGAGACAAAAATATTAATTATGAATATTAATTATTGATATTAATTATGTATATTAATTATCAATATTAATAATAATTAATATTCCTAACAGGCTGCCTTTCAAAAAGCGCCAAGAAATCGCTAGATACTGAACCCAAACTTTTACGGAAATGTTCGGGTTCGGGTCTGGGTACCAAAAACCCTAAAGTTCGGTACGAACCCGAACTTTACAGTTCGGGTTCGCTCAAGCCTACTTATAATAAAATGTCTGGAATATGGAAGGATTCAAAAGAAAAGACCCAAGGCCTTGTCCTCCCAGAGCCAGAATGTGGGTAGTAGCATCACCAGATACCCAGCCAGAAGTAGTAGTAGTGGGCTTTGGAAAGCTACAACATTATTATTGAGATGAAAGAGGATGAGATTGTAAATTGGATGGCTCACTCCTCCTGTCAGTCACAGCATGATGACATGGCAATCACTTCTGAGTCTAACATGCCTTGGAGCCAGCGATCACAGCATTCCTCCTGCTTGACTCATAGCACTGCTGCACCTTTGCTTAAATTTATTTTTCTGGGCTCTGGCCCAGGGCGGGACTCTTGTTGTGTGCGTGTCATATGGGCAGGCATTCTGACCCAGTTAAGGCATCATATTTGGATGCTTGGTCCCCCAACAAGCCACAGTTTTTCTCCCAGAACACAACATAAAGTCTGTGTTTAAACATCACCTGCCCTGATAAGTGACAATTTTTGGAAGCTTTTGTAAATAAAAGCACAACACCTGACAATGACGATTCAATGTGTTTTTAACCCCATAAGGATCCGCGCCGTATATGTACGCCGCTGGTGGATGTGACTTAAGGACCAGCGCCGTACATGATCGGGCAGGTGTAGGAGTTGCACTCGCCCTATCAGCGGCAGGGGTCCGGCAGTCACTGATAGCCGGACCCCTGCTGTATGCGCTGGCATTGGTGAAAACACAGATGCAGGTGCATTAACCCTCGCACTACCGTGGTCAGAGCTGACTGCGGCACTTGCGGGATCCTGCCGGGTGCGCGGTGGCCATCGGGTCCCTGTGCTGCTGTGACAGGGACCCGATGGCAGCCGATGCCTTCCTTAAGCATCGTGGCTGCCTTCCTTGACAGCCTGTGAGAACCAGCCTCCTAGATCTCACAGGCAAGCAGGCTGAAGTGTATTACACAGTGTAATACACTTACAGCCAATGCATTACAGACCCCCAAAAGTTGAAGTCCCAGAGTGGGACAAAAAAAAGTGAAAAAAAAAGTGTCCTTTTCACAAAATAAAGTAAGGCAAAAAAACAAAAAACAAACAAAAAAAAAGTTAAGTATTGCCACGGTCCGTCTCGACCGGCTCTATAAAAATGGCACATGACGTGACCCCTCAGGTGAACACCGTAAAAAAAAAAAAAAAAACTGTGCTAAAATTTTTTTTTTTGTCACCTTACATCACTAAAAGTGCAACACCAAGTGATCAAAAAGGCCCATGCCCCCTAAAATAGTGCCAAGTTAACAGTCACCTCATCCCGCAAAAAATGAGCGCCTACCTAAGACAATCGCCCAAAAAATAAAAAAACTATGGTTCTCAGACTATAGAGACACAAAAACATAATTTTTTTGTTTCAAAAATGCTTTTTTTTTTGACACTTAATACAATAAAAGTATACATATTATGTATCGCTACGTCCGTAACAACCTTCTCTAAAAAAATACCACATGCCCTAACCCCTCAGCTGAATGCCGTAAAAAAAAAAAAAACTGCCAAAAAATACATTTTTGTCACCTTACAGCACAAAAAGTGTAAAAGCAAGTGATCAAAAAGTTATATGCACCCCAAAATAGTGCCAATCAAACCGTCATCTCATCCTGCAAAAATGATACCCTATCTGGGTTTGAACAGCGGAAGCAATGGGGTCTAGCAATGAAGGTTTGGATCGTGCATATGAAAATAGTATACAATTGTATGTAATGATCACACCTTATTCGTTGCTATCTGAAAGTTAATTTAATGGTACAATTATGGAAATAAATACAAAAAAGATAATCTATAATATATATTTGTGAAAAATTTAAAATAAAAATAAGAGTTGAGGAAATGTAAAAATTTATCAATATAAAAATCTAAAAAAATATCAAAAATAATATCAGTTCGCTTTCTTTGTTGGGATAAAGTTCGTAGTGACAATGTTCCTTAAAGTCGTTGGTTAAGGAACATTGTCAATACGAACTTTATGCCAACAAAGAAAACGAACTGATATTATTTTTCGATATCTTTTAGATTTTTATATTTTTATAATTCTCGATTTTTATATTGATTCATTTTTACATTTCCTCAACTTTAATATTTATTTCCATAACTGTACCATTAAATTACCTTTCAGATAGCAACGAATAAGGTGATCATTACATACAATTGTATACTATTTTCATATGCACGATCCATCGCTAGACCCCCCTTGCTTCCGGTGTTCAAACCCAGATACTGAGTGCCTCCCACACCCATTTCTTGTATTTCTATCCATTTTCCATGACGTAGGGGTGAGTCACGTGGGAAGAGCTCCACACCAGTGCTTCCTATAGGTGCAGCCACTGACCCTCTATACCATGAAGTACAATATGTAACGAGAAAACAGTCTCAGAATGGCTTGGATAAGTAAAAGCGTTTATCAACATATAAAGTGACACGTCAGATTTGCAAAAAATGGCCTGGTCCTTAAGGTGAAAAATGGCAGGGTCCTGGAGGGGTTAAATATGCTGTTTGTTAACACCACCAAACATGCGTTTACCCATATGTATGTCACTGTCACTGACAATATTTACTATTGCTGTCATTGGATACAAGAGCTTAGGGAGGGGAAAGGTATGAGAGAAAAAGCAAACATTCATAAAAATTACCAAAAAGAGAACTTTTTTTCCTAAGCATTCAGAGTCCTAGGAGACTAAGAGGGTGTTTTACACCAATTTCCAGGGCAATTGGAGAAACTTTGGTTTCGGTAGAAACAGTTTGCGTCTGAACCGAACTTCAAAAAACCTGAAACAAACCAAATCTCAAAAGGTTTGCTCATCTCTAATGCCATGTCTTTTGGTTTTGAGACAATTGTTGTAAGAGCTATTGTTTACCAGAAAAGAATGTTTTTTTTTATTAGTATTTTCCATACAATTATAAACCAATATTGTCACCTCACATTTATAAATGTATTACATTGGTATATTATTCTTTCTTTAATAGTATGAGGATATAGGGATATTTGTGGTATCTGGCTAATGTCAATATTATCCAAATAATATTAATCAGTTTTATGATATTGTTATTAATTTATTTAGTGCTGTATAAAAGCCCTGATAGCCTTGATAGACAAGTGCTGGGCTGAATGTGTTCCAATAGCCGTATTCTCCTTGGAGCAGTTATTGAGTGTTGCTTTGGTAAACACAGCAGCAGCTAATTCTGCTATTTAAACTGGTGCCAACCATTAGGCATTGACTGGCAGCACAGTTTACTTCACTTAACAGAAAGCCTGTTTAACAAACATTTTCTTTGCAAAGTGACCTGCTTTCTGATTTTCTACTGATTTTTCATACAAAACTACAGCACAGTATGCTTCTTTACCGATTTGTATGAAAATTATTTAACAATCTGTCAGGATTGTCCCTAAGATCCTTTATCCCCTGGTGTAGTCCATACCTGGTACTGTAGACAGTAAAAAGCTTTATAGACTCATGTTGTGTGCTCAAAACCTTAAAGGGGTTATCTGAGTTAAATAAAAACTCGTACACGTTTTAAAATAACAAAATAAGTCATGCTTACCACTTGCACGCAGGTCACTGTGCAGCAGATCACGGCAGCACAGTATATGGACATGACTGCTGAGGCCAGTGATTGGCTGCACAGTGACCCGTGTAAACATGAATGCTGCATCCATGAAAACAAACACCTGGGGGATCCCGGACTGCTACACTGGAGGTGTCAGGGGAAAAAAGGACAAAGTATTGCTTTTTTTGTTATTTTATCTTATTTACAGCAGCAGCGAGTCCATGAGGAGCCAGAGCAGAGGATGGGAGTGATAATGGCTTTGACTACACAATGTGACATCGCTCCCCAGGGTTGGTGCAGTGAATGGAGGGTACATCCTTTTTCCCTTGGGGCACTCTGTAGTTTGGGCTCCTGCCTGATGGTAGTTTGGGGTGCCCTTGATGTTGGTGGCTGTATAGGTGCCTGGCTGGAAGTGTAGTAGTGCAAAAGCCAGCATGTGGGAAAGTAGGAGTCAGTAAACCAGGCCAGCTGTAACACAACAAATGTCCTTTACTTGAATGCAAGATAGGAGTTGTAGTACATCCAACAACAGTCTGTACACAGTGGAAATTCTACCCAGACATCTGTGAATGAGTTAGGAAATGTTGCAAGCAATGGCCCTCTAGTTACAGTATCTATTGCTAAAGTCTCTTTCACTTAAATCTCTGGCTGGTGAATATATTCTATTAATTACCCCTGTAATTCTCATGGCGGCATGCTAGAGAACTCTCTAGCACTAGGGGTTGAGCTAGCCTACAGCCTAAGGACCATAAATGGGCTGAGCCAGGATAATTAATCCTGGCTGTGCCTACCCCATGTTCAATATACACTACATTGCATAATATAACAGTACATCACCAAACAATTACTGTACTGCACAGCTGTTGCCCGAGTTTTTATTAGAGTCCATAAACCCTTTTAATGTGGATGTTGATTTATGAACATGTAACGGGTGTTTGAGGACACCCCCTAGTGTCTTTGGGGTCCCTAAACCTAGTTAACTCACTTTGCCTGACAGGCGGATCCTGAGCCTCCGCTATCTGGGAGCTGGGGTACATGTCTGCGGCAGTGCCTCCACCCAGTGGAGCATCCGGGGTAGGGATGTGGGGTCCCACTGGGAACATACTTGGTGCAATGAGACTGACACAGCCTAACTGGAATTAACTTTATATAGTACGTAGCAAATGAACCAACATACATAGGAAAATACAATAGAGTAACATAGATAACAATGCAATGTGGATCTTTCCTCACCCACCCACCAGCACACCTGCATCCCACCCCCCTTATCTTCGCCCTAGTGGCCGTTGGTGCACATAGAAGAGTTGGGGCCCTTATAAGTCCTGCTCCGCAGGGTCACTGAAGCAGCCTGAGCTGTGTAATGTCCGTGACTGGACCTCAGAGTCTTTACTGTGAGTGAGGAGACAGGTGCCCTGTGGTGATACAGGGAGAGGTTTGACTTACCCTCACAACACAATTAACCAGGTCAGTCAGCAGCAGTCTCCTCTTACTGGATTCACCAGACGTCTGGACTCAATGCTTGTCTTTGCCAGCAGGTCACTCTCTCAGTAGGTGTGATCTTGGGTGAAGCAAGTTCTCTCAGCAAGGTTCTATCTCTGGGCTGCAGTCTCTCACAACTAGACACATGTCCTCTCTCTGGCTGAGCATGTAATAACTTCTAGAAGATCTTCCAGGACCTCCTTCCTCAGAGCTGTGCTGGAAGTATCCTAACAGGACCTGCGATGATGCCACAAACCATGTGACTCATTTCAGCAGGTCATGTGATCAATGCTCAATGTTTTATTAACAGCATACTGAGTCCATCTGCCATCTACTGGGCAGTTCAGATAATGCAGCCTGTGTCACTTCACAGGGTTACATGCTCCCCCTTGAAAATACTTGCCTTCCACTGGCAAGTCCTAGCCAGGGGGCCTAACAAAAATTCAACAAAAAAAAAGGTTTAGCATACATACAGTACAGTTACCACAGTAACATCCTAGCTAGCTAGTTATCTAGGGTAAAGAGTCACTAACATTTACCACTTCAGCTAGTGCATGTAGAAAAGTGGCCATTTTAGACGCTGCTTGTGTCAGCGGAGCATAACTGGGCTCTCCTATATTATCATAAACTAGGGCCCTAGGGGGTTGCCGCACTCTGGTGCTGTGTCTCAGTTCTCGCTGTGGGAGAGGATCTTGGGACATCAACTGTGGAACTTCGACTCCTGCCCTCGAAGTAGAGTCTCTAAGGGAAGTTCCAGGCATAAAACATGGACTTTCTGGATTCAACCTTGGAGAACTTTGTGACCCAGGAGAGGTTCCGGGACTTTGTGAACCCATAGGAGTTAAAGGAGGTAATTGCTGTGTTTCTTCTGCGGGTGATGACCACCACTGATCCTCTGCACTGGGAGTTCCCGGGGTCTCCTCTGGCCCATTTCCAGGACTCTCTGCTGGGTTTTCCTCCAGTTCTTCACTACTCTCTTCCTCTTCATCAGCATACACAACTGGAAGCAGATGGTTTCTATGCCAAGCCTTTATTCGGCCCTCCGGGCCCTAATGTTGTACACTGGCAGTCCTTCAAGTTTGGACACAACCTCAAACAGGGCATCTTTCCATCTGTCAGCCAGTTTGTGTTTTCCAGGCACACCTAAATTCCGGAGAAGAACTTTATCCCCTGCTTGAATCTCCCAATATCTCACCTTAGAATCATACCTTCTTTTGTTCCGTTCTTCCATTTTCGCTGCAGCTTGGGTGGCCAACTCATAGGCCCGATGAAGGTTTTGTTTGAGGTTCCTCACATATTGAAAGTGTGAAGTTGAATCTGTTCCATCAGGAGACACTCCCAAACGGACATCTATCGGCAATCGAGCTTCTCTCCCGAACATTAGGAAATAGGGTGAGAACCCTGTAGATTCATGCCTTGTACAGTTGTATGCGTGGACCATGGCTTCCACATGTTTACTCCAAGACCGCTTCTCGACTTGCTTGAGAGTCCATAGCATATCTAGAAGGGTCCTATTGAACCGTTCTGGCTGTGCATCACCCTCCGGATGATAAGGTGTGGTTCTGGACTTCTGCACCTGCAACATGTCCAACAGCTCCTTGATCAACTTACTCTCAAAGTCTCTACCTTGATCAGAGTGTATCCGATTGGGTAGTCCATAGTGAATAAAATACTTCTGCCAAAGGACTTTGGCTACAGTCACAGCCTTTTGATCTTTAGTGGGGAAGGCTTGAGCATATCTGGTGAAATGGTCCGTTACCACCAGCACATTTCCAATTCCTGCTGTATCGCTCTCAATGCAGAGATAGTCCATGCACACAAGATCCATGGGTCCCGTACTTTTCAGATGACCCATAGGGGCAGCTCTCACAGGCAGGGTCTTCCTCTGGATACACCTCCTGCATGTCTTTACATGTTGCTCGACATGTTCCCTCATGCGAGGCCAATAGAACCGATCTTGTACTAGGCCATAGGTCTTGTCCACCCCGAGATGCCCATGTTGATCGTGGAGAGCTCTCAGGACCATGCCACGGTATCTGTGCGGTAGTACCAATTGTTTTCTGTCAGGGTGATCATGATACTTCGCGACCCTATAGAGTACTCCATCTTCGAGATGTAGTCGGCTCCATTCTCTTCGATATAATTCTCTTTGACTCACAGGTAGAGAAGTCAGCAATTTAGGATCCTTAGTCTTTCACGAACCTTCGGTAGTAACCACAGAATCCGAGAAAGGACCGCAACTCACTGATGTTATTTGGTCTTGGCCAATTCAACACTGCTTCAATTTTAGCAGGATCTGTGGCTACTCCTTCAGCGGAGACTATGTGCCCCACATAAGTGACAGAGTTCTGGGCAAATCGGCATTTGTCCACTGATAGCTTCAGGCCTTCAGCTTGAAGTCGATCCAACACCTTTAGCAATCTTTGTTCATACTCCTCTGGTGTCTTCCCGAAAACAATTAGGTCATCTAGATACACTAGACACTCTTTGGGATTCATATCCCCCACAGTTTTCTCCATCAGCCTCTGAAAAGTAGCAGGAGCTCCTGTGACTCCCTGTGGCATTCTGGTAAACTGGAAGAACCCCAAAGGGCAGATGAAAGCTGTCTTTTCCTGATCCTCCTTCTTCATCGGTACCTGATAATATCCAGACCTCAAGTCAAGCACACTGAACCACTGGCTGCCAGATAGGGCGTTCAGAAGATCCTCTATCCGGGGCAAAGTGTACTGATCTGGCACAGTCCTCTTGTTCAGAGTACGGTAGTCCACACATAGCCGAACTGAACCATTCTTTTTCTCACTACCACAATAGGTGAGGCATAGGGGCTCCGGGACTCTGTGATGATGCCTGCTCCTTCCATCTGCTGGAGTACGTCCCGGACATCTTCCACATCTCGAGGGGGTATTCTTCTTGACCTTTCTCTGAAAGGAGTAGGATCAGCAAGTCTTATAGCATGGGTGGCACTCTTAGAACACCCCACGTCCATCTCTGCTCTGGAGAACACTCCCTCTCGGGTGGCCAGTTTTGAACGAAGGCTGTCTTTCCACTCCTGTGGTAGAGGAGAATCTTCTAGATCAAAATCTAAAGGTGCTTTCACATGATCCTTCTGCTCTGCACTCACAGACATAATGGACGAAACTTGATCTAAAAGGTGTATCACACCAATCTTCTGATGACGATCAATCCGGATTTCTGAGGGGGTTAAATTCTGTACCATCACAGGAAAGCTCCGACACCACCTTTTTCGCCAATCTTTTACCTCAGGTATGAGAGTCCACCCCTTCTTCTGATCCTCTTCAGGCAGAGACTCAATAAGGTATTGTCCAGTTCCCCCAACATTTCATGGTGCATTGAGGCTATGGCTCGTAAGGTTTTGGTCTCACCAGGCTTCACAAATGCAGGTTCTGTTCCTGAATAATGGCACGACCCTGGTTTTGTTTCAAGGGCTAGTCGTCTACACTCTTTTCCTAGGACAGGGCTGACTTCCATCAGTCGGTCTAAGGAGACATCTCCCACTTCTGTCAGATAGGCCTTGAATACATCCTGTACCATCTTTGCATTAGTACCCAATATTATTGGGGCACACACTTTCTTGGCTGCAGGGCATATCAAAGCTTCCAGCTCCATAGGACATATCATCCCGGTGTTTAACTGGGGAATAGTTATGGTCACTTTTATGCATCCCTCCACAGGTTGAGCTTGAGACCCAACGCCCCATAGCTGAAACTCTCCTGCAGGTTCCATAGGAATGTGTTTCAAATGACGTTCATAGAAGTCTCTGTAGATAATGGTGACTTGAGAACCTGTATCTAGCAATGCTGAAGCATGAATTCCTTCTACTTGCACATGTATCAAAGATTTAGGCCCAATCTTGGCCTCTACCGATAAACTATATGTAGGCCGGGTCTTCCTTCGCTTGTAAGACCTGGTCATTTGAGTCTCCTCGAGCTCGGTTGCCAGCACCTCCACATCCACCTCCATGGAATTCGCAGGACACTCCCGCTGAAAATGCCCTGACTTTCCACATTTAAAGCAGTCCCTCGGCGGGGTGAATCCTCAGGAAACAGTTTTTCTGAGTCTTCCTGTGTTGCCCCCACTTCCAGGGGGAGGATCTGCTCTCTCCGGTGGCGATTTGCATAAGAGCTCCAATTCAGCCACCTTCTTCCTAAGAGCTGACAGTTCTGTATCCTCTTTCTCCTTCTGTAGGGGTGGACACGTCTGGTCTTCCAATCTCCTGGCTGTATTTATTAATGTGGAATAAGGCAGAACTTTATCATCCAACTTGGCTCTCAGCAGAATCATAACTGGATTATTGGTTAAACCACCTCTCTGAATTTGCTTAGATAGCCGAGCATCCAACTCAGAGGCAGTGACTGCACCTTTATGGAATAACTTTCCAAGCGATAGCTGTAACCGGTTGATATAGTCAGTGGCTTTTTCATGCTCCTTCTGCTTAGTGGCTAGGAACTTAACCAACAGATCATCCAAATCTTCTGATTGCCCATAAGCATCCTGTAAAACTTGTAGATAGTCATGCACAGTAGCTTGCCCATTTACTCCCTTGTACAGTCTTATCATGTCTGTAGCGGGAAAACGAAGACTCTCCACCAACCGCTGTTTCTTTATGGTATCCGTACAAGACCATTCCTCCAACAACTGCATAGCATTATCCTTCCAGACCTCAAAAGGCTCTTCTCCTGAAGGAACAGGCTGATTCCCAGAAAACACCTTTAGTTTGCGGTAACTATGGGTGTGGTTTGCCGTCACTATGGCTTCTGAGAGTTTCTGTAGTATGTCCGATACATCACTACCTCCTGTAGGCAGGGTGCGTACTTCAGGGTTGTCTTGTTTCAGTAATGCTGTAGATGGATGAGATTCTGCTTTAGGAGTAATCATCCCCTGTCCTCTAGGAGGATGGGCAGCTTGTTTAGGAATGGCTCCGGCCTTTCCGGAGATGGGAGGCAGGAGCTTAGAATAATTTTCTGTGACATAATCTCTCTGTTCTAATTTAAAGGGTTGTTGCAGTGAGACCCTTTCTTTCTTATCAAGGAGAGCGTACACTAAGGAACATCCTTCATCTGGGGCTCCATATAAATGAACGTTGGTAGGCATCTCATGGTCTCCCAAGTCCGTATGACAATATATTAACATGTAAGTTTGGCCTTCAGAATCCTGCAGGATATCCCTGACGGTCGCCATTTCTATTCCCAGTCGAATTTCTATACACAAGATGACGTGATTCATCTCACAGCAGGATGGGACTTTGCATAACATCACAGCTTGCTGTAATGGTACATTTCTTTGCTGGGCCCACTCTTTTGCAAAGGAGGGAGTGGCCTGAGGATTTAACCTATTCTCACTGGTTGTACCCCAATGAATCTCAGCAGTGCCTCCATATGTAACAGGTGTTTGAGGACACCCCCTAGTGTCTTTGGGGTCCCTAAACCTAGTTAACTCACTTTGCCTGACAGGCGGATCCTGAGCCTCCGCTATCTGGGAGCTGGGGTACATGTCTGCGGCAGTGCCTCCACCCAGTGGAGCATCCGGGGTAGGGATGTGGGGTCCCACTGGGAACATACTTGGTGCAATGAGACTGACACAGCCTAACTGGAATTAACTTTATATAGTACGTAGCAAATGAACCAACATACATAGGAAAATACAATAGAGTAACATAGATAACAATGCAATGTGGATCTTTCCTCACCCACCCACCAGCACACCTGCATCCCACCCCCCTTATCTTCGCCCTAGTGGCCGTTGGTGCACATAGAAGAGTTGGGGCCCTTATAAGTCCTGCTCCGCAGGGTCACTGAAGCAGCCTGAGCTGTGTAATGTCCGTGACTGGACCTCAGAGTCTTTACTGTGAGTGAGGAGACAGGTGCCCTGTGGTGATACAGGGAGAGGTTTGACTTACCCTCACAACACAATTAACCAGGTCAGTCAGCAGCAGTCTCCTCTTACTGGATTCACCAGACGTCTGGACTCAATGCTTGTCTTTGCCAGCAGGTCCCTCTCTCAGCAGGTGTGATCTTGGGTGAAGCAAGTTCTCTCAGCAAGGTTCTATCTCTGGGCTGCAGTCTCACACAACTAGACACATGTCCTCTCTCTGGCTGAGCATGTCAAACCTTCTAGAAGATCTTCCAGGACCTCCTTCCTCAGAGCTGTGCTGGAAGTATCCTAACAGGACCTGCGATGATGCCACAAACCATGTGACTCATTTCAGCAGGTCATGTGATCAATGCTCAATGTTTTATTAACAGCATACTGAGTCCATCTGCCATCTACTGGGCAGTTCAGATAATGCAGCCTGTGTCACTTCACAGGGTTACAAACACTATTTTTAAAGCTAAATAGGTTCAATAATTCTGGGATCTTTAGGCTGGTTTCACATACAGAGGGAGTGTATTAAGCTTGCAGACCAGAAAACTGGTCTACAAAAGTCACAATTAGCGCAAGTCTTGTTTTGCTCCAACAATTGAGACTTATTAGTATTTTATTTTAAAGTTGGCAGTTTTTTTTTTTGGGGGATTGCAGTATTTTATGCATCAAGATACAGTTCATAGTGTGTTATGAAATTCCCTACATACAATGCTTTTTTTGCATGACCAGTTAGAAACTAAAAAAATAAAAATAAAAATCCAATAAGTAATCCACTTTTCAATATAGTTATTACCAACAAATGAACTACTCAATTCTTAATCTATATACAAAATGCTGAGTTTGTTAAGCTCCCTTTTAAAAACACAACTTTATTGAAAATACTTTTATTCTTAAAAAACAATTAAATACATGGTAGGATCCAGAGTCACCAAGACAAACTGCTATTGGGTAGATGGAAACAATTACTGGATATTGCACACTTCCCTATTAAAGATATGTCAGTATATCTAAGGACTGGATAAAGCACCTTGAAATCCTATTTTATTACTCAGCATCAATTCATACCTTATATTATTATAACACTACCCGTCAAATCACTAATATAAACTCTAGTAAGTGATGCAAATAAACAAATGGAGATGGTTCTTTCTTACCCTGTACAGAAGGATGGTGACATCCTTCAGTCTAACATGCAATACACAATTTACTAAGACCAGCGTTTTATATGCTTGTCTTCACGGTCAGACTGGGGTTCTTTAGGCTCACCAGAAAAAATAATTCTTGGGGCCCAATCCCCATAAGATCAATAAAGTCTAATAGATTTTGATTCAAAGAAATAGACCCTAGTGGCAAATTTTGTTTCTCTGGACTTTTGGGGCCCACAATGGTATCAGAGCCTGGGCCACTGGAGGATCTTCTGGTACTCTGGTGGGCCAGTCTGACACTGGATAGGAGATAGATATAATATAGATAGAGAAATAGATAGATATGAGCAGAGGCTTTGCTTTGGGACCCTAAAGGTTAAGGGGTCCATCCAGGAGGAGGACTAAAAGACATTGTCAGGGCCCCCACAACAGTATTATACAGAGAAACTGTAGGAAACAGATGGAGCAGCTGCCGAGCCTCATCTGACTAGTCACATGAATGAGGGCTGCGAAGATGTTCCTGGGGTGGGGGTGGGGGTGGGGGCCTCACAAATTTGCTTTGGGGCACAGTTATTTATAGTTACTCTGCTAGATATGAGATAGATATGAACTAGATAGATATGAGCTAGATAAGACATCCAATCGCAGCAGACCGTGTCATAGCCAGGGAGAAAACAACTCACCTTCTACCTCACTGTGGCGTGGTCTGTTTCGATTGGACTGCGCCACAGCCAGAGAGAAGGAGATGCCTACTGAGAAATGCTAGTGTCCCCTCCTTCTCCTATTAACATATTGGGTGCAAAAACTTTGGGGATCACAGCGGGCCAGACGAGGGATCTTTATAAAAAATATAAAAAATTCTGTCAGCATCAGCGGAGGGTAGTCTGCATATAAAAGGTGCTCAGTTAAACATAAAAAAGGTGAAAGGTCCTCTTTAATATTGCACAATGGCTCCAGTTTTGATAATAAATGCTCCTTTTGTTCATACATATAGTTTCAGTCAATAACTGGCTAAAAAATTATTCAGTACCAGGCACCTTTTTAGTAGACCCGGACAGGCTATATACCCTGACATACAATTTTCAATTAACAATCAGGCAATATTGTATAATTTCTATGAGCAGGTTTAGCCTGCCAGCCTAGTAGTTTCATCTTTAAACATTTTAGAATTTTGGGTAACAGAACGAAAGGTCTTGTTTTGCTTCAATTTTATGCTCATGCTTAAAAATAGCAGCATCACTAGATTATTTTGGTTTGAAAGTTAGATCAATGCATATTGCAAGGGATTCAAGGATGGGAAAATCTGATGACGGCACTGTGTGATTTGTGCATACGCAGCCATCTAAGTGAGGGATCTAAGATGAATATAACCAAGGACAACTGTAATAAACTGAGTTAGCCTGACTTTACCTTGACAAATATTTTAGAACAGAGGTCTGTTAAAAATAATTATGTTTAACAATGTTAAGGGGTTTTCCAGTACTTAGAAATAGATGGCCTATCCTCAGGTTATTGGTGATCAATACCATATTGATACAGGTCTGACACCTGGCACTCCCACTGATCAGGTAGCTACTAGTGCTGAAAAATACATAATGATCTATTTGACCGGCACCTAGGTGACACATGTAGGTGCTCTGTAGTAGGGCAGCACTCCTAATAATCAAGGACAGAAAACCATGCCACTCTGTAGCTGCATGGTCAATAAAGATGCCATTTATTTATGGTATATTTCCAACAGAGTTTAAGAAATATAATCCACTACAGGTGAATATCCAACATTTTGCAATGGGGTTAGTAACTGTGCCATCACATGTGGGTGTCAGCTGTATTATACAGTTGGCACCCTGCTTTCACTGCCAGGATCAGAGGTACTGCTCATCCAAGCAGTTTAACCCCTCACAATCAGAGGCTCCCTCTGTTCTCCTATTGGCACCACTGCAATGCATTCACGGCGTGCTGAGCAGCTGTTATGGTAGCCAGCGTCCTTTTCACATATTACATTATACCTCTGGCAGGATGTAATAGTATGCTGGTAAAGATCCCTAAAGAGCCCAAGTTCTAGTACCCCCTATGCAGAATAAAAAATAAAATAAAAAAGTAAAAAAAAGGACCCTGCTATATTTCACCTTAAGGACCAGGCCATTTTTTTCAAAAAGGGACACGTGTCCCTTTATGTGGTGATAACTTTAAAACGCTATTACTTATCCAGGCCATTCTGAGATTGTTTTCTCGTCACATATTGTACTTCATGACACTGGTAAAATTGAGTAAAAAAAATGCATTTTTATTTATAAAACACCAAATTTATCCAAAATTTTGAAAAATTAGCAAATTTCCAAGTTTCAATTTCTCTACTTTTATAACAGAGTAATACCTCCAAAAATAGTTATTACTTTACATTCTCCATATGCCTACCTCATGTTTGGATCATTTTGTGAATGCCATTTTATTTTTTGGGGACGTTAGAAGGCTTAGAAGTTTAGAAGCAAATCTTGACATTTTTCAGAAAATTTCCAAAACCCAATTTTTAAAGGCCAGTTAGACCTCTTTCACACGGGCGTCAAGTTTGACGCCCGGATAAGATGCGGGTGCGTTGCGGGAAAATGTGCAATTTTTCTGCTCGAGTGCAAAGCTTTTTAATGTGTTTTGCACGCGTGTGAGAAAAATCGGCATGTTTGGTACCCAGACCCGAACCCGGACTTCATCACTGAAGTTCAGGTTTGGGTTAGGTGTTATGTCGATTTTATTATTTTCCCATATAACATGGTTATAAGGGAAAATAATAGCACTCTTTAATACAGAATGCTTAGTAAAAGGACAATTGAGGGTTAAAAATAAAAAACAAATTAACTCACCTCCTCCAATTGATTGCGTAGGTGCCGATCTCCTGTTCTCTCTTCAGCTGTGGGTAAAGCTGAGCTCATCACATGGTCCATCACCATGGTGATGGATCATGTGATGGACCATGTGATGAGCTCAGTGACATCACCACAGGCGCAGAAGGAAAGGAACGCCATATTGTTTTTGGAAGGCAGATTTCACTGGGAAAATTTTAAGCTGCCATGTCACATTTGAAGAGCCCCTGATGCACCGCTAGAGTTGAAACGCCCCCGTTTCAACGTTGAAATCTGGCAGGTTAGATCATGTGGTATTTTTATAGAGCGGGTTGTTATGGACGCGGCAATACAAAATATGTATACTTTTTTTGGTTGTTGAAAAAAATATATTTTTTTGTGTCTCCACATTCTGAAAGCCATTTTTTATTTTTTGGGCGACTGTCTTAGGCTCATTTTTTTTGTTATAGAATGACAGTTCGATTGCTACTATTTTAGGGTGGATATCACTTTTTGATCGCTTGGTATTACACTTTTTGTGATAAATTCTTTTAAGATACATTCTTTAAAAATAAATTCTTTAAAAATCATACAATGTGATTTCCTGAATCTATTTTTTTATTCTGCCTCTCAGAGTGGGAATGCACCTACAACAGTGCTTCTCAATTATTTTCTGTCATGCCCCCCCCCCTAGGAAGAAGAAAACATTTCGCGCCCCCCACGCGACTGTAAATAGTATCATTTGTCTATAAAATTGTTATAAGTACACCAATCTCCCCACAGGCGAGGGCCATTAACCCCCCCCCCCCCCATATCATGTGCAGGCTCCAGTAACCCCCCTCCCCAATCATGTGCAGGGTCCAGGCTTCCCCCCTCCCCCCAAATCATGTGCAGGCTCTCCCCCCCCCCCAAAATCATGTGCAGGCTCTCTCCCCCCCCCCCAAATCATGTGTAGGCTCCATTAACCCCCCTCCCCAATCATGTGCAGGGTCCAGGCTTCCCCCCAAATCATGTGCAGGCTCCCCCCCCAAAATCATGTGCAGGCTCCATTAACCCCCCCTCCCCAAATCATGTGCAGGCTCCATTAACCCCCTCCCCCAATCATGTGCAGGCTCCATTAACCCCCTCCCCCAATCATGTGCAGGCTCCATTAACAACCTCCCCCCAATCATGTGCAGGCTCCATTAACAACCCTCCCCAATCATGTGCAGGCTACATTAAACCCCCCCCCCAATACTTACCTCCTGGAAGCGCTGGATGCAGGCCTCTTCCGGCCTGTGTCCCGCTCTGCACTCTGCTCCCTGCGCCGCCTGAACCGCTCTGATAGGCTGCCGGCACAAGGCCCGCAGCCTATCAGAGGAGCAGGGGAGGGAGACGCCTCTCCCTCCACTGCCGCACAGCACAGCGATCTGTATCGCTGTCCAGAGGACGGCGATACAGATCACTATGGAGATGAACGCTTCCACAGTGGAAGCGTTCATCTCCTGTGACCTGGAGCCCCCCTTTACGGAGCCCCACTATTTGAGAAACACTGACCTACAATGTAAATTTCTGACCCCTCCATGATTTCTAAGTGGGAGAACTTTCAAAATCACAGGGTGTTCAAATACTTCTGTTCCTCATTGTATGCATGCCTCATCGGTGGGACCCACATCTACTGAACCTTAATGGCATATTCTGTGGATACACTATACACATCCAAGATAGGAACATCTCTAAGTATGTAAAAAAAAAAAAAAAAGATTATACAAAGAACAGCAGAATGGCTCTGGTCGCCAGTATAGATTTCCTCTTTAGAAAAATTATAATAGGTTGCATGAAATCTTAGTTATCCTGGCCCACCACAGCGTCACACATAATATGGATTTCTTGAAGGCATATAAAGTACTTTCTGACAATATGATCCTTAATACATTATACTAAGTTGAGCTATGACGCTCTTGTTCTGTGACCAGGCTTGTTTCAGATGTCAAGTCTTGCTTACTTTCTCAAATATATTGTCTATGCGCATATTGCTAAATATATAGTTTATCACCAGAATGGAGTAGTTGGTCTGCCATAATGTAGTTATAATGTATTACAGCCATATTTCACAAGACGTTCTAGGATGTACAGGTCCTGGCCTCCTTTCTTTTATGGCTCTAAAATGTTGTAGGTGTCAAAAAAAACGTTGGGGTTGCCTGCTACATAGTGCGTTTTATTCAAGTACACCTGAAAGCTGGGGAAATTTCACCTAGCATCCTCAACAGTGTTCCCCATGTTCCTCACTTGGTATCCTCATCTCCTAATTTACACATGATTTGTAAATGCGCAGATGTGTTTCATATATAAACCATCCCTCCACCAGTCACCTTCTCTAAGGACTGTCATACACATGGCAGTGTAGTTTATGAGGATTTTTGTGTGCATTTCACAGGGTTTCCACACCAAAATCTGGATGTGTCCATTATGTACTGTATCTCCTTGTGGATTGCCTTGTGGAAGGCTTTGCCCCAGATCTCCATCTTTACACTGCAAACTGTAAAATCTGCATTGAAAATCCTCACAATTGACATGCTGCAATTTCAAGATCCGCACTGCAGGTCAATTTGCACATGGAAAATTTTTGCACCATGTAAATGAGATTTTGAAACTATCATCTACTCAGGCTGAGTTTACACTTCAGTTATTTGGTTAGCTATTGCGATCCCAAACCAGTAGTCACTGGCGTACATACAGGGGTCGCAATTGCGACCGGGCCCGGCACTCCAGGGAGCCCGTAGACCCCCCCCCAGGCCGGCAGGCCACCCTAAAGCATGTTAAAAACGGCCGCTGGCAGGGGCCCCGCTGTACTCCCATGTAATGGAGCGCTCTGATGGGGCCCGGCCTGAAGTACAGTGCAATTTTGGGCCCCATAAGAGCATTACATGTATAATATGGGGAGAGGGGGGGGGGGGAGCACGCACTCACACACACCTGGCCGGCATTTAGTTTCCATAGTGAAGCAGGGAAACCTCTCTCCTCCCTGCTTCACTGATCTTCAGAGCTCAGGAACTCCCTCTGCTAGCCCCACATCACGCTGCTGGCTGTGGGAGGAGATCTGAAAACCCGGGAATCTGCCTTCAGCACAGCCAGCAGCGGGATGAGTGTGGAAGCCTGTCATCAGGGAAGAAGGTAAGTATGTGTTTTTTTTTTTGCTCTCTAAGGCTGCAGTCTGGGGGCAAGGGGGGTTGATGGGCACAACTAGAGTGAGGGGCACCTAATCTGCCATAACTAATTTGAGGGGGCACCTAATCTTCCATAGCTACTGTGAGGGGGCACATATGAAGGCATAACTACTGTGAGGGGGCACGTAATCTGGCATAACCACTGTGAGGGGCACATATCTGGGCATATCTACTTTGAGGGGGCACATAACTGGGCATAAATACTGTGAAGGGGCACATAATCTGGCATAACCACTCTAAGGGGGCACATATTTGGGCATATCTACTTTGAGGGGGTTCATAATCTGGCATTACTACTGTGAGGGGCACAAAATCTGGCATAACTACTGTGAGGAGACACATAATCTGGTATAACTACCGTGAAGGGACACAATCTGGCATTACTACTGCGAGGGGCACATATCTGGGCATATTACTGTGAGGGGACACAATCTGGCATTTCTACTGTGAGGGGCACATATTCTGGTCATTACTACTGTGAGGGGGGCATAACTGGGCATTACCGCTATGAGGGGGGCACATATCTGGGCATAACTACTGTAAGGGGACACATATTTGGCATAACTACTGTGAGGGGGCACATATCTGGGCATAACTACTGTGACAGGAACAAAGGTGGGCATTAGTACTGTGTGGTAGCACTAGATTACCCTGCTATACATTGTCATTGCTCAGTTTTACAGGCCAGCACAGCGCCCCCTGCTGGTGATTTCACAGGGGCAGTCACCATCCCTTCCTTATGTGATTATTCTTTTCTTTTCACCACAGGGACCTTGTTCTGAATCCAGCGGACATCACACCAACGACAGCAACACCATGGATGAGGTAGGACCAGATTTTTTAAGGACTGGGTGAGTGTAGCCATTAGGCTTAGGGCTCTTTAACACGAGCGGATCCCGTGAGGCTAATCCACTGTGTGAAAGAGTGCCAAGCCCTGTTCTGGACAGCAGCGGGACGGAGTAGTAACATGATTGATAATGCTCCGTGCCTCTCTGTGACCTTTTTACTACAAAATCACAGTGAGATAAGTTTGTCACTGTGATTTTGTAGTAAAAAGATCAGTCAATCATGTTACAGCTCCGTGTCTCTGCTGTCTGGAATGGGGCCTGGCACTTATTCACGCAGCGGATTAGCCGCACGGAAAGAGCCCTTAATAGCCCAAAGCTTAAAGTGTAACTGCCATATAAATTTTATTTTTTTTGCTAAAGTGTAGGGCAAGTGATGGGTAACATTTTTGTAATATACTTTATTTAGCCAAAACGTTTAATTTTAGTAGTAAACTAGGGCTAAAATGGCCCTTATCAGCGCCCTCAGAAATGAGGGGGTGACTGGGAGGGGGCCCCATGGATCAGTTTTGCACCGGGGCCCCATGGATTGTGTGTACACCACTGCCAGTAGTGAAGCCTGAACAGATATAAAGTATAATGGACACACCTGGTTTTGGCTCACAATAGCTGATGGAAAGAACTGACCAAATAACTGAAGAGGGGACTCAGCCTTAGGCCTCATGCACACGACCGTTGTTCTGGTCCGCATCTGAGCTGCAGTTTTCTTGCGAGCCGGTTATGGACCCATTCACTTCAATGGGGCCGCAAAAGATGCAGACAGCACTCTGCGTGCTGTCCGCACTCGTTGCTCCGTTCTGTAGCCCCGCCAAAAAAATATAACATGTCCTATTCTTGTCTGTTCTGCGAACAAGAATAGGCATCAATATAATGGACTGCCAGGTCTGTTCTGCAAATTGCGGAACGCACATGAACGCCATCCGTGTTTTGCGAATCCGCAAAACACACAACGGTCGTGTGCATGAGCCCTTAGGCCTCATGTACACAACCGCTGTTCTGTACCGCATCTGAGCTGCAGTTTTTGCGGCTCGGGTGTGGACCTATTTATTTCAATGGGGCCGCAAAAGATGTCCACATCCGTTGCTCCGCTCCGTAGCCCTGCAAAAAAAATATAACATGTCCTATTCTTGTCCGACAAGAATAGGTATCTCTATAATGGGCCGCGAAAAACGTAACGGTCTGTACATGAGGCCTTAGCTTGTACTGTATTATGCTATGGATTTGATGATGTGAAAATCCACCAGTAATGCACACTTTGTGCATGTAGCCTATAAGTCTGTAGGCCTGGAGCAGACCTAACCTGGACCACACACATAGCTGCATGACTGCTCCCTTAAAAAATAAAAAAGTAAGACTACGGTAGATATCAGTTTTTTAAATAACTGAACTCTATCTGCTGGCAAAGGGTTAAACTGTATCTTTGTAATTTTATAATATTGCTTTGCATTGTGTGTACTTGTAAATCATGTGTGTGTGGCTTGCTTTTATATATTTAGAATAAAAGCAGGGCAACCAAGCAATCCATTTTATCGTATACAAATTACAGCTATTTAGGGATGAGGGTCTGATTGGCACCGCATTGCCTGGGCACCCCACTGTGCTGGTTTCCTGTCAGGATTAGTATTTGCAATATTCATTATCCTGCATGGTTAGCCTTTACCTTTCAACTGTCTGCCTTCCTGAAAAGCGCCTGTGACAAGTTCTGAGCCAATTTAACCTTCCGCGTGCATATTTTTGGCACGTGTTTTTGCCAAATGTTCACTGTGAAGGACAGGAGGTTGAGAGTTCAATGAGAATAATCTTGCTTCCTATTAAAAGTTTGGCGACCCCCCATTTAATTTATGAATACTCACCAATTGCAGAATTCCTGACTTTTTCATGTTGGTTTCTTAAAAATGAGTCACCACTTTACCCGCATGACCTGGATAGTGATTAATTGCAGTGCATAAGGTCTCATTACCCATTACTTCTGCAAATATTTCTTAACCCCTTCACAAAGCATTTTGTGAAACTGTTCTTTTTGCACTCAAAGAGGATCTGTCACCTCTCCTGACATGTCTGTTTTAAAGGGAACCTGTCAACATGAAAATGCGAAATAATGTACAGGCAACATGTTATAGAGCAGGAGGAGCTGAGCAGATTGATGTATAGTTTTATAGGAAAAGATTCAGTATAACTTGTATTTCATTCATTTATATTCCTGCTCATTCTGGGCTTTGAAGTCAAGGAGAGGGTCCTATAAGTGATTGACAGCTATCTGTGTATATACAGTCAGAGGCAAGACTGTCAGTTAAATGAATGAAATACAAGTTATACTGACTATTTTCCTATGAAACTATATGGCCCCTTTCACACGGGCGAGTTTTCCGCGCGGGTGCAATGCGTGAGGAGGACGCATTGCACCCGCACTGAATCCGGACCCATTCATTTCTATGGGGCTGTGCACATGAGCGGTGATTTTCACGCATCACTTCTGCGTTGCGTGAAAATCGCAGCATGTTCTATATTCTGCGTTTTTCACGCAACGCAGGCCCCATAGAAGTGAATGGGGCTGCGGGAAAATCGCAAGCATCCGCAACCAAGTGCGGATGCGTTGCGATTTTCCCGCATTGTTGCTTAGCAACGGGACCCAATCTCTATTATTTACCCTTATAACATGGTTATAAGGGGAAATAATAGCATTCTTAATAAAGAATGCATTGTTAAATGATGAGGAAGGGGTTAAAAATAATAAAAGTTAACTTACCTTAGCCACTTGATCGCGTAGTCGCGATCTGTCCTCTCTTTCCCTGTAGCATCTATGATCTGAAGGACCTGTGATGATGTCACATCACATGGCCCAATCACATGCTCCATCACTATGGTGATGGAGCATGTGATTGGGCCATGTGATGCTGTGACATCATCACAGGTCCTTTACCTAGTAGCTAGCTAACGGAGAGGATGCCGGGCTTCGCGATCAAAGGGACCAGGTAAGTTATGATTAGTTTATTATTTTTAACCCATTCAGCACCGGGTTCAACATTAGGAAGATGGCCAAGGGTATTATTTTACATTATAACTATGTTATAATGTGAAATAATACCAGCGGGACCATTTCGGACCCGAACATGCACTTCTGTGAAGAAGTGCAGGTTCGGGTCTGGGTACCAAAAGTGCCGATTTTTCTCCCGCGCGTGCAAAACGCATGACAGCGCTTTGCACTCGCAGGGAAAAATCGCGGCGATTCCCGCAACGCACCCGCACTGTTTGACGGAGTGCACCCGCAACGCCCGTGTGAAAGAGGCCTATATGTCAATTCAATCAGCTCCTCCTGTTTTACAACATGCTGCCTTCAGCCCTGATACCATGTTCAACTTGACAAGTTCCTTTTAGTAATTACTTGCTGTATTGTAAGTACTGATTGGTTCTGTCCCCTTTAATTCTCTTTTAGAGTACTTTTAGTATTCTGTGTAAGATATTCCTTGCAATGCAGTCGGTTAGGAATACCCATCCCCTCCCATTTTGTTGATAAGACAACATTCCTGAGTAGCAATCTCAGAGACACATCTCAGGACATGCGTGATGCACATTGGGGGGACAAGGTGTATAACTCTGGTTACACACATACATTAGTGGGGACTCCACTTGGAACTTCATCCTTGGTAGGATATGAATATTGATTTTCCCCCATCTCTTATACACCCTGGGGTGTCAGTGTTATATAATGTGGCAGACAGCATGGCTGACCGGATCCCTACTCTATATTGCATATTTAGGCTAGTGATGTTTATTTACTTTTTATTATTCTGTATGTGATTTGTATGTGTTATCTTATATTTACTCACATTTAGTAAATATATTTATTCACTTAGCCTGGTAAGCTTATTCATTCTCAAATCTTTTGAATTCACGTGTTTAAACATTTTCAAACACTTTCTTTTCCCATGTAATAACAATTTTGTATCTATTCTTATGACTCTGTGTTGTTCCTTTCCTTTATTATTCCTGTTAGAAATTATGAATAGTGATGTCGCGAACATAAAATTTTCCGTTCGTGAACCGCGAACGCGAACTTCCGCAAATGTTCGCGAACGGGCGAACCGCCATAGCCTTAAATAGGCAGGCGAATTTTAAAACCCACAGGGACTCTTTCTGGCGACAATAGTGATGGAAAAGTTGTTTCAAGGGGACTAACACCTGGACTGTGGCATGCTGGAGGGGGATCCATGGCAAAACTTCCATGGAAAATTACATAGTTGACGCAGAGTTGGGTTTTAATCCATAAAAGGCATAAATCACCTAACAATCCTAAATTTTTTTGCACAACCGCAAACTCCCCATTTGCACAAGGTTGGATACCAAGCTAGCCACGTCCCGATGATGTCATTGAAGGTTTCTTCCTCCACCCAGCCACGTACAACACCAAGGGTCCCCGAAAGGTGAATTGAATTGATTTTTCGAACGGGGAGATGGTTAAAAAAACGCTGGCTCCATCCCCTTTGTTCTTATCCACGGTCACTGCATCTGCGCCGTGCAATTTACTATCACACCCAATATGAGTGGTATTTTCTGTAGTACTATTCTCATCAGTTTAATCCCTCCAACGTCCCCAATCTGGGGGCCATTTATTGAATTGATTTTTCGAACGGGGAGATGGTTAAAAAAACGCTGGCTCCCTCCCCTTTGTTTTTATCCACGGTCACTGCGTCTGCGCCGTGCAATTTACTGTCACACCCGATATGAGTGGTATTTTCTGTAGTACTATTCTCATCAGTTTAATCCCTGTTACATCCCATATCAGGGATTGCCTTTTGTGAAAAAAAATTTAGTCCGGGTACCTTCCACTGCGATGTCCCAATAGCGACAAATTTTTTGAAGGCCCCAGACTCCACTAGCTGGTATGGTAAAAGCTGGCGGGCTAAGAGTTCCGTCAAGCCAGCTGTCAGTCGCCGGGCAAGGGGGTGACTCTGTGACATTGACTTCTTATGCTCAAACATGTCCTTGTCAGACACCTGACTGTGGACAGATGAGCAGGAACTGCTGAAGGTGAGAGGTGGCGGGTGGTTGAGAGGGGGCAGGGAGGACAGCAGTGGTTGACGTGGCTGAAGATGCTGGACCAGGAGGAGCATGGTGGCTTTGAGTTTGTGTGCTGCTTGTACTCATGTGTTGATCCCATAGGCGTTTGTGATGTGAGATCATGTGCCTTCGCAAAGCAGTTGTACCGAGGTGGGTGTTGGACTTTCCACGTTTCTTTTGGCACAGGTTGCAAATGGCATTGCTGTTATCAGAGGCAGACACACAAAAAAAATGCCACACTGCTGAGCTTTGCAATGACGGCATTCTGGTGGTCGCAACAGCATGCGTTGACTGGCGTGCTGTCTGGCTGACCCCGGGTGCCGATACATGCTGTCTGACTGTGCCACTAACTCCTTGCGACGACCCCCCCCCTGCTTCCAACTCGTCTCCTCATTCTCTCTGTCTCCCCTTCTGAACTTTCCCCCTCTTCTTCTCTTCGAGCAGGCACCCACGTGGCATCCGTGGACACATCGTCATCATCAACCGCTTCACTTGTATCTGACACCTCAGCAAAGGAAGCAGCAGTAGCGGAAACAACATCATCATCATCACACTGTACGTCCATGTGTGTAATCCTGCCTGACTGAGACATATCCCTGTAATCTACATCATCTGGCAATAATGGTTGTGCATCACTAATTGCATCCAACTGATGTGTAAATAACTCCTCTGACAGATCAAGTGAAGCGGCTGTGGTGGTAACGGTGGTGGTGGAGGCGAGCGGGAGCGTGGTAACTTGAGAGCAGGTGACCGAAGCTGAGCTGGAGGAGGATGGTGCGTCAAGGTTCTTAGCAGAAGCTGTTGAAGATTGGGTGTCCTGTCTAAGCCAGTCAACTATGTCCTCAGAATTTTTCGGGTTCAGGGTACGTGGCCTCTGAACACTAGGCATTATTCCAGGGACAGTGGAAATCAAAGCACCACGACCACGGTGGCCCCTGCGGGGTGGCCTGCCTCTGCCTGTCATTTTTTTTTAGATTAGGTACTACGCATGCTAGGTACTGCCACCCGGTATCAGTGGTTGGCACTGGCAGTGGGCACACTACAGTCTGTGGAAGTGGGCCTGACACACACTGGAAGCAGGCAAGCAACTGAAATTAGACTAATGTGTAAAAAAAAAAGTCTGCTGACTGTGAGGTACAGGGTCAAAGTTTGCTCAATGATGATGTATAGGGGGCGGACCGAACATCGCATGTGTTCGCCCGCTGCGGCGAACGAGAACAAGCTTTGTTCGCCGGCAGATAGTTCGGGCCATCTCTAATTATGAATGAATTGCTAGCAATTTGCTGTGAAGGTCCACATTTGTGTTACCAGTTTGGAGCGTGTCCCTGCAAAGTCTGACACTGGCAGCACCGATTGGATAATGTCTCGCTGTGCAGGGACTTACCCCCATCGGGTAACACCCATCTGTAACCTCACTGCAAACTAATAGAAATTCATTCATAACTTCTATTAGGAGTAATAAAGGAATGGAATATCACAGTCATAATAGATGTGTCCATACAAGGAAAATTGAAGTAGTTACTAAAACAGAAATGTCAGGACAAGTTACAGGGCCTCTAAGAGCTGCAGCAAATTGTGACTGGGTGTGTCCTTCTGGCTATTTCCACAGGAGATGGGACTAACCACTGGCTTTAGGTGACTGTAGTTACAAAAGCAGAATTCATTGCCATGGGAGCTAGAGAAACAGCAGAGTACCATCCCACTCGGCTGTTTCCATAAGCCAGGCCAACTAGGGCCAGCACTTAGTCCAGGCATGGCCAACCTGTGGCTCTCCAGCTGTTGTAAAACTACAACTCCCACCATGCCCTGCTGTAGGCTGATAGCTATAGGCAGTCTGGGTATGCTGGGAGTTGTAGTTTTGCAACAGCTGGAGAGCCTCAGGTTGGCCAATCCTGACTTAGTCCTATCTTCACTCTTTAAGCGTTATACTCTCTATAATAAAACGGATAAGATTAGGACATGTTCTATTTTTTGTGGGTGACACAGAACATTCATACAGATGCATCTTTTGCGGCACCAGTGAAGTGAATGGGTTCGTATTCGACCCACAAAAAACGCAGATCAGATGCAGACAAAAAACACGGTTGTGTCCATGAGGCCTCATTTGTTGGCTTAGCTTATGCTGAAAATGAATCCCTATACGGCAAAATTCTAAATTCCAAAATTCTGTACAATAATGTAAAAATTCTGTCCACCATAAACTTTACACCAAACCTAAATTGGTTTAATCTGCGCCGGCTTGCTGGTGCCATAGCCACCAGTTTTCTGCCGTCTTAAACAGCAGACACCCAGGGCTCATGTCTGCGATCAGCAAAATATGACTATGGCATCTGAAAGCGGAAAACCCACGAGTGCTGTGCTTCCGTGATTTGAACAGCTGACCTGCTCTGTGATCAGAGAAGCCATTGGTTGTATGCGAAGGCCCTGGTCCCTCTGAAGAAGCCAGGACTTTCACAGCCATAGTTCCTATGGAGATCTGCATGTAGCACAATATAGCAAATCCACAAGTAATTGCAATATTGCAATAGCAATCCATTGCTATGCATTGTAAAAGCAATCTAATGATTACTTGTTATAGTCCTCTAGAGGAACTTGAAAAAAAGTTTAAAAAAAAGTTTTGAAAAACAAAAAAAAAAAAAACTCAAAATTTAATTCACCCCCTTTCCCCATAATAAAAATGAAGAAACAAAAAATAAAACGTGAAAAAAGTTATCAAAAAGTCATATGCACTCTAAAATGGTATCAATAAAAACTACAGTTCTCATACAGCTCCATAGACTTAACTATAAAAAGTTATGGGGGTCAGAATATGGCCCGAAGAGAAAAGAAATATTTTTTTTCAAAAGTTTTTATTGTATTCTAGTATTAAAACACAAGAAAAACCATATACATGTGGTATAGCTGTAATCGTACGGATCCAGATAATGAAGGTAACATGTTGGTTTTATCACATATTGAATGCCATGAAAATAAAACTGTGGAGGAATTGTTTTTTCCAATTCAACCCCATTTGGAATTTTTCTTTCCAGCTTTCCATCATATGCAATATAAATTTTGCCATTAGAAAGTACAACTTTGTACAAGATGCTGAAGGGGATAATGTGCAAAAATTATAGTACTTAGTAAGAAAAGAAGAACTTAACAGAAATACATGTGCAAAGACAGTTATGAAATAACATGGAGAAAAAAAACTAAAGTCTAATTCTTAGCATGTTGCTTGGTAAAAGTCTATGCCCCTCATTCTCTGGGTCAGTATTATTAGAATTATACCACGTTTATATACCGTATTTTTAGCCCCATAAGACGCACCCCCCAAAAAAAAAAGTGGGGGGAAAAAGGCAGTGCGTCTTATGGGGAGAATGCAACCATTTTCCCATCGCTAACGCTGATACATCGCACGGCGGCGCAGCGGCTGTCAGGGTAACGTCCTCACTGACGTCACTCATCTGCTCCTCCCAGAAGCAGGTGGAGCAGGCGTGTGACCTCAGTGAGGACATTAACCTGACAGCCGCTGCGCCACGCTGCCTGCTATAGGATGCGATTAGCAAGTAAGGATACGGGGACATCTCAACTTTAGTTAGTTATTAAGAGGACAAGGATTCCTACTTAGAGATAAATGCTATTGTGAGCGACGGGCCCGATCTATTAGTAGATGGCACTTATGGGGGAGGGCATCTGTGGATGACACAAGGTATATAGCATAACATGCTATATATGTGTCATCCACAGATGCCCCCCCATAAGTGCCACCCACAGATGCCCCCCCATAAGTGCCACCCACAAATCCCCCATAACAGTGCCACCCACATATCCCCTCAAAACCTAGGCTCATCTTATGGGCCGGTGTGTCTTATATGTTGAAAAATACGGTAGTTTTTCTTGTGTTTTAATACCTCGAATTTTTTTTTTTTAAAAATACAAACTTTGGAAAATAAAAATATATTTTTTTTATTGCCATATCCTGACCCACCATAACTTTTTAGAGTTATTTGTACAAAGCTGTGAGAAATTTTTTTTTGTGGAACGATCTCTAGCTGCATTAATACCAATTTTGAGTGTGTATGCCTTTTTGATCACTTTTTATTCAACTTTTTTGGGAGGTGAACTGACAAAAAATTGTGAATAGACCATTTAGATTTTTATTCAGTTAAGCTCTTTGCTGTATGGAATAAATATTTTTATATTTTAAGTACAGGCATTTTGGGACCTAGTAATGCAGGGCTCCAAAGGAACTACAGCTTTAGGCCTCTTGCACACGAACGTATGGCTTTTTCAGTGTTTTGCGGTCCATTTATAAGGCATCAGTTTTTCCGTTTTTTGTTTCCGTTGTGTTTCCATATGGCATATACAGTATACAGTAATTCCATAATAAAAATTGGGCTGGTCTTAAAATTTCAATAGATTGTTCAGCAAAAACGGAACGGATGCCTTTCCGTATGCTTTCCGTTTTTTTTGTGAACCCATTGACTTGAATGGAGCCACTGAACATGATTTGCGGACAAGAATATGACATGTTCTATATTTAAACGGAACGGAAAAACGGAAACGGAAGGCATACGGAGACACTTCAGTATTTTTTGCAGTCCCATTGAAGTGAATTGTTCAGTATACTATCAGTATACTGAACTAAAAAAATAGCCAGTATACGGTCCGCAAAATACTGTCGTGTGCATGAGGCCTTAAAAGCCCTGGTTTCTTCAGAGAGACCAGGGTTTCAGGTCAAAACAATGGCTCCCACGATCGCCACACTAGGTGTTGTTCAAGCCCTGGGAGCACAGCGCTTCTGGGTTTTTTGGTCTCAGCTGCTATGGTCAAAATTGCCAACAGCATCTGAAGGGGTAAATATCTGCTATGGGCATTGTCACCCACCTCAGACATTAGCCCAAGGATGGCTGCTGTTTAAAATAGCAGACACCTGGCTGCTATGGTGCCTGCTGGGCTCAGAAGCAGGCATAATTTTTAAAGACCGAACTTCCATTGTACATGTTTGTCAGGAAAGGATTAAAGACTTTAAATTTTGTGGTTTGCCTTGTTGCCCTAACGAACCAAGCTATTCTCTATAGCAGGGGTGCGCAACCTGGAGCCCCCAGATTCATGGTTTGCGGCCATCGTCCTGCTGGACAGAAACACAGCTAATCGTGCGATCTGCTGTGTTTCTGCCCGGGTCTCCGCACAATTGCAGGATTACAGCTCCTGCTCCCGCACTGTAGTAAGAGCAATATGACAGTGGGGGAGCCGAGGAGAAGGCAGAAGCAGTGTATCAGCACTTCTGCCTTTTCTTCATACAGGTGAGTGGCGCGCTGTGCAGTTTAGACCCGGGTGTCGCCGGTTGTCAGGGGCAGGGGAGTGCAGAGACTCACCAGCTCTACCCTGTACAGAGACTCGCCAGGAGGCTGTTTTTCCCTGTAACTGGGGCTCCTTTGGATGCTCCAGTTATAGTGGAAATAGTGCAAAAAAAAGTATGTGTCCCCAAAGGTCTTTTATGGACCTTTTGGGGACAAATCGTGTGGTATATAAATATATATATTAAAAGTAAAGAAAAATTGAAAACTACTATATGTATATATATATATATATATATATATATATTGTGGGGAGTTGCTCTGGTAGACGGTGGAGCGGGTGCAGTACAGAGGCAAAGGGAGTCCAGGTAGTACAGCAAACCGTGTTTTATTTCACACTTGCACAAACAAAACTCAAAACAGTCACTTAGTGTTACTTCACACACATAGCAAAAACTTGAGGCAAAACAAAAGTCCAAGACTGAATCAAATCACCTGTGTGGTTTAGGTGCGTGTTCACACCTGGCTGTCAGCCCAGCCGCAGGGAAGTCCAACCTCAGGCTTCCAGGCAGACTGCACGCCTCTTTGCAAGCTCTTGCTTCCAGCCCTGAGAGCTCCACAGAACACCAGCAGTTTCCAGGTTAAATCACCTCAAATCCTAGGTGTCAGTTCACACCTGGCTGAATGCTCGGCAACACAAAAAGTCCACTGACCGTCTTTAAATGGCCTGCTCTCCTGACACACAGGTCTCAGCTTTTCAGCCCAGCACAGGGCTCAGATCCCAAATACAGAGAGAGAGCTTTGCATAACCCAGCTGTCTTTTAAAGGCAGCTAGGTATTCACCCAAAAAAAACCGGACCGGCACCTAAAATCCGGTCCAGTATTTGCCCTCACCTGGCTGCAATCAACCCAGCAGCACAGGCTGAGAGGAAAATTCCTGTATTTTACCACCAAACCTCTCACTGTCACAATATACACACATACACACAAATAAAAAAGGAAAAAAAGTGCAAAATAATAGTCTTTTAACCCCTTAAGGACGCATGACGTACCAATAGCGATCCCCCGCCCGCCTCCTCTGTAATGTTTCTCTGGTGGCTAGTGGTTTTAGCAGAGTGTCAGCACATTGCTGCAGATGTCAGCAGTTTTAACCCCTTCCATGCAGCGGTCCGTACGACCACTGTATGGAAGGAGTTAACAGGGAGGAAGCTCCCTCCCTCTCCCATCGGGGGGCTGCTGTGCCTTTGCAGCCCCCCCCGACAGGATGGGATCACAGAGGGAGGGAGCCCCCCTCCCTTTCCATCACCCGCTGCTCTGTTCTGGCAGTGGGTGATGGTTACCATGACAGCCGGATGCTTTCAGAGGCGCCCTGCTTGCCATGGTACTGTAGGTCTAATCAGACTTCTGCTAAAGGCAAAAGTCTGATTAGACTATGTAAAAGTAAAAAAAAAAAAAATACAGTACATTATATGGTGTACTGTACTGTATTAGATAGACACCAGATCCACTGGATCTACAAGAACCACAGGGGTCTGGGTCAAAAAAAAAAATGAAAAAGTGAAAAAAAACTAAAAAAAAAAAAACACACATATCACTGAATAAATATTACAAAAATTAAATACACTACACATAGTATGTATCGCCGCGTCCATAATAACCTGCTATATAAAAATACCACATGATCTAACCTGTCAGATGAATGTTGTAAATAACAAAAGATAAAAACGGTGCCAAGACAACAATTTCTTGTTACCTTTCCTCACAAAAAGTGTAATATAGAGCAACCAAAAATCATTTGTACCCTAAAATAGCACCAACAAAACTGCCACCCTATCCAGTAGTTTCTACATCACTTTTCTTGGAGTTTCTACTCTAGGGGTGCATCAGGGGGCTTCAAATGGGACATTTTGAAATGTTATCTCTATTTTCCATTAATTCTTGTGGAACACCTAAAGGGTTAACAAAGTTTGTAAAATCAGTTTTGAATACCTTAAGGGGTGTAGTTTCTAAAATGGGGTCACTTTTTTGGAGTTTTTACTCTAGGGGTGCATCAGGGGGGCTTCAAATGGGACATGGTGTCAAAAAACTAGTCGAGCAAAATCTGCCTTCCAAAAACCGTATGACATTCCTTTCCTTCTGCGCCCTGCCGTATGCCCGTACAGCAGTTTACGATCACATATGAGGTGTTTCTGTAAACTACAGAATCAGGGCAATAAATATTGAGTTTTGTTTGGCTGTTAACCCTTGCTTTGTAACTGGAAAATAAATTATTAAAATGGAAAATCTGCCAAAAAAGTGACATTTTGAAATGTTATCTCTATTTTCCATTAATTCTTGTGGAACACCTAAAGGGTAAACAAAGTTTGTAAAATCAGTTTTGAATAACTTAAGGGGTGTAGTTTCTAGAATGGGGTCATTTTTGGGTGGTTTCTATTATGCAAGCCTCACAAAGTGACTTCAGACCTGAACTGGTCCTTAAAAAGTGAGTTTTTGAAAATTTCTTAAAAATTTCAAGATTTGCTTCTAAACGTCTAAGCCTTGTAACATCCCCAAAAAATAAAATATCATTCCCAAAATGATCTAGACATGAAGTAAACATATGGGCAATGTAAAGTAAAAACTATTTTGAGGCATTACTATGTATTATAGAAATAAAGAAATTGAAACTTGGAAAATTATAAATTTTTAAATTTTTTTGGTAAATTTGGTATTTGTTATGATTAAAAATGAACTTTTTTGACTCCATTTTACCAGTGTCATGAAGTACAATGTGTGACGAAAAAACAATCTCAGAATGGCCTGCATAAGTAAAAGCGTTTAAAAGTTATCACCACATAAGTGACACTGGTCAGATTTGCAAAAAATGGCCGGGTCCTTAAGGTGAAATTGGGCCGAGTCCTTAAAGGGTTAAAGACTACTTGGGGGACATACAGTGCTGCAAAAATATATTTAAAAAAAAAGAAAAGAAAATTTTAGCAAAAAGATGTAAAAAAAAAAACAAAAAATGTAAAAGAAAACTATAAAAAGGAAAAAGTGCAAAATAAAATTATTCACTGTCATATGTGGCAAAAATATATTTCAAAAATAAATAATGATTAAAAAATTAAAAAAATGCAAAAAAAAAAAAAATGCAAATACAAGGAAACAAAAGGAAAATGTGCAAAAAAAAAGTCAGTGTCCCCCAAAGGACTTTTTGTAGCAGAAATATATATACCAAACTGTATATACCAACCAAAACCATTACAATTATCACCCTATTCATGTGAAACTATACATATTGAATAATAAAACGATCCAACACATATAAGGGAATAATTATAATAATCTGCATATTTAAATAATGAGCTATAGTTTCAATAAAAATTATTTTTAAAAAAATTGTACAGTTTCACCCTAATAAAACTAAAAAAATATATTAAAAAGACCTGTGTTATGTAATAAAAAGCTGCAAAAGTTATTTTGACAGTCCGAAAAATAAAAAAAGTTAGAAGTGTTTGAACCACATGCACTAAAGTCACAAAAAAGTGACTGGTGATTAAGGCCTTTTCAGGCCTGGTCATTAAAGGGTTAACCAATAAATGCTTTCCTAGCTAGTAAGGCCTCAGACACACAAACGTACCTTTTATTTTGGTCCACAGGATACCAGCCATGTGTGTTCTGCATTTTGCAGAACGGAGTAACAGATGTGGACAGTACATGGAGTGCTATCAACAGTTTTTTGCGGTCCCGTTAAGGTGAATAGGTCCATAGCCAAGCCACATAAAAACGCGGCTCAGATGCAGACTAAAACAATGGCCGTGTGAGTGAGCCTTCAGGGAAAATGCTTACTGGCTATTGTAGGGCATCTACAGTGTATAGGGGGGTGCAGAAGGTGGTAATAACCAGTAAGCGCCGTCCTCTGCAGTGAAGTAAAGCTCTCATTTGTGAATAGGAGGCAGGAAAGAAACGTCGCCACTTAAAGGAGTTTCCTAGTTAAAATAATTTTTAACAAGTTCCTGCAGCATAGTCCCTGAAGTTTCCTACTTTCCTGCTCCGTGCTGCTCTCGCTGTCTCCATCCTCCTGTCTCGGAGCATCTCTCCAGCAAATGACTGACTTTAGCGGTGAAACACTGCTTGTGGCCACATCACCACTGAAGCCAGTCATTGTCTGGAGAGGTACAAGTGACTATGCCCATAGCCACCCGGATGTAAACAGTGCCGGAACCAGAAGATGGAGACAGCGGATGGCAGGGAGCAGGAAAGCCCCTGTTACACGGCATGGTATTCAGGACAATTACTGGGAACATAGGAGCGCTCATTCCTGATATCTGGCCGGTATAATCGTGCCGCTGATCAGCCGATAAACAAGGAATCACTCGTTTGTCAGCTGATTTGCATATTTTATCCGGAAGCAAGATGTACAATTATCCTCAGCACATCTCACTGTGTAATCAGGAATGTGCTACCGATAATCGATAGAAGTGAAAGAGGGAGGAATGAGGTAGTGATCATTCCTCTCCAGTCACTTTGCATTAGCCTGTATAATAGGCTGATGCAAACAAGCGCTGATTAACTTTTGTTTTTGCATCCCCTTGAAATAGTGCGATGTGACAATGCGGCCCCCAGACCAAAAAAGGTTGTACACCCCTGGTCAATAGAGTATAAGTGAGGCTGGTGTTGCTTGTGGGAAGAGTGTGTCCAAGTATTTAGTGGCAGCAAGTGTGTTTGTGGGTGTGTAGACTGGGGTGTGATATTTGTTCAATTTGTGGAGTGTAGTGAATTAACTCTTTGCAGTCACACCTGTGTCATGTGCTAGGGTGGTACATGCGTGACAAGTGCATACAAATAATATGCAATGCAAACGCAATACAGTACACACAAAGCTACAATACAAATAGAAATAATACATACAAATAATATACAATACAACTACAGTACGGCACATATAAATATACAATACAGTGCATACAAATCTACAATACAATTACATACAATATACAATACAAATACAGTACTTACAAATATACAAATAGAAACAATACATACAAATAATATACAATACAATAAGTAATGCTCCAAATGGCAAGTATACCCCATACTGAAATTCAGTTTCTAAGTACTGATCTGGGCATTGTTGACATCAAGTACTGTATACTAGCAATTTGTAGCACTACATGTTCTTTCTTATGTAAGCTAAATAAAACAATTGGACCATTTTCAACAAATGAGTCAATCTCCATGATCCACTACCCATTACATAGTAAACTGAGGATGATTATTTTCACAGTTCTTAGAGACAACTACACATTATATTTACTGAACTAAAATATCTTCCCTGTTGTCATTCCAGCAGTCTCACTACCTTTGGGTGATTAGAAATCAAAAATACAGCAGTCATCTGAACTACTTGGGCACTGGAAAAAGAATGATGAGAGCAGAATATTGCTGGTCAAACTGTGTCAGTTTTGTTGATGCAGTTGTGATTGGTATGTGCCCTCTTCAAAATACAGGTCAAGTATTAGGAGGGGATGTTGAAAATAGCTTAAATATACCAAAGACAATTGTATAGTTTCAGTGGTAATTTCATATTTTTCTTTTCTCCAGATTGACATTGAGAGGCTAAAGTGCAGAAAATAGGAAGGACTGACAGTTAATGTCAGCACATATGGTGTGGTACACACACACACACAAATTTATATATATATATATATATATATATATATATATATATATATATATATTTTTATATATCACACACACAAACAGATTCTTAGGTAGTAAAGGTAAATAGATGTTGACTTTTTGTGATCTATGGGAGAGAACCTACTAAACTCAGATAGTTACAAATGATAGTGCACATGACAGGCACGGAATCTACAAATTTTTGTGGCATAAAAAAAATTATGAATCTCCACCTACTTCTATTCCCTAGCAGATAACATACATACAGGTTTAAATAGAACTCTAATCCAAATTCTCACTGCAGTCACCTGTCAGGCAAACTTATTTCTATTTAACAAGATTACAATTTGGTGTCTCCCAAGTACAGATCTATATTCTATACTACGGCTCAAAAATTGAGGCCAGTTTGAAAAAGTTACTGGTTTGGGGCTATTGAAAGAATTTCCTTGTTCCTCAATTGTATTATGGCACTCCAGTTCTAAATAAGCCAAGTTCAGGCTGCTTGCTAGTTCTTGACCCTGAAAAATATCTGCTTGCTAGAGACAGAACATTTCTTGAGGGAGGTCCTCAGCTAAAGTAAAAAACAAACAAATAAAACAACCTTGGATAGGGCTTTTATTCTCTTCTTTTACTTTCAACTAAAGCGGGATCTTTAAATTCTACAATTAGGAGGTTAAATACCACCAAATCTGTGATAGATGGATCGCTTTAACCCCTGCTTCATTTAACCGGTTTCCCCTTTTTTCCTCATTTAACAACATTATTTCATTGATAATACTTAATATTTTTACTTATTAAAAGAGTGATTTTCTTGAAATAAATTTCTATAGAATTAATCAAAAGCTCAAGCTCAACAGTGTTCCAATTGCTCTGAAAATTGGTATATGCCACTCTGAGGTCTCCCTCAAACTCTTTAATGCCATAGTAAATGGTTGTTGGGGGCAGATGTTGTTTGAGCGCACACAGGGGACATTTATTAATAATGGCATAATTTGCGCCAAAAAATACTAACATTACAAATCAAAAGCGGTGATTTGTACACCACTTTTAAAATGTGACTTTTTAAAATATAAACTTGACTTAGTTGTCCGCAACAATTTTAGCCATTTCTGCCGATAAGGGGATGATAAAGGATGTGTAATATGAGCCAATTTGATAGCCCTATCCACTGACATTTTTGGCTCTTTTCTGGCATGATGCATTCTTTATGGTGAAGATTGTGGAGAAAACAGTTGATATAATTGGTGCAAATCAAAACGCCATTATTTTTGCCGCATTTTATGCCACAATTCTGGTGCAACATGTAAATGTCCCTCGCCGTTATTGGAAAAAAAACCTTGCCTTAACTGGGCAGATACCCAGGTTTATACTCACACACTGTAGTGTTGGAAGTGTTTTGAAAAAGCATCTAGAAATTATGCCTTAATGAGGGTAGATTCTTGCCTTTGTAGGTACACACACAAATGTTAGGCCTCATGCACACGACCGTATGCTTGGTTCACGTCCGAGCCGCATATTTTGCAGCTCAGGCGCTGACCCATTCACTTCAATGGGGCCGCAAAATATGCGGACAGCACTCCGTGTGTTGTCTGCATCCGTTGCTCCGTTCCGTGGCCCCGCAAAAAAAATAGAGCAAGTCCTATTCTTGTCAGTTTTGCGGACAAGAATAGGCATCTCTATAATGGGCTGCCGTTCCGTTCCGCAAATTGTGGAAGGCACACGGGAGCAGCTTCAGTGTTTTGCGGATCCGCAAAACACAAACGGTCGTGTGTATGAGGCTTTGAAAAAGTGTCTTGTTCTTGACAAGTGGCCAAAAATTCCCCCTTTCTTTTGGGGAGCAGGAGCAGTATAGTGTGGATGCAGAAGGGATATGCTGTGTGGGGATAATAGTGCTAGCAATAGTAGTGGCAGCAATAGCAGCATGGCATGGATCACATAAGGCAGTAGATGTGAGGCTGTGTAGGGTAGTAGTGGCAAGGCAGTAGGTGTGTGGCTGTTTAGGTGTAATCATAGTGGCAGTAGGGGTAATATATGAATTGTGGTAGACCCCAAAACATTTGGAAATGTAAAAAAGAAAACAAAGAGTAAGTGCGCTTTAGTATAACAATAGTTGGGTAAGGCCGGTATACATGTCTCTTCTGCATAAGGTACGAACAAGTGCTATGGGATCCATGCCTGGTTCTTTTTAGTGAATGTGAGATTGTCCACGTTGGCTGTGGACAGGCGGCTGCGCTTGTTTGTGATAACGCCCCCAGCTGTGCTAAACTAATGTTCAGACAATACACTGACTGCAGGGCAGACCAGCACCTCCAAGGAGTAAAGGTCAAGCTGAGGCCATGTCTCCAATTTGGAGACCCAGAAGTTAAATGCGGCAGACCCAGTGGCGTTGCTAGAAATGACTGGGCCCAACAGCAAATTTTTGAATGGGGCCCCCTCCCCCAGTAATTTTTTCGCAACCCCTTACTTTCATGCTACCCCCATTCCTGTGGCTACTAAAGATCGCTCTCTCAGACTAGGCCCGGCAGCTGTTTACTGTATATAATTTCATTGTATAATACTGTTGAGGGGGCCCTGACAAAGTCTTTTAGTCCTACTCCTCCTGGATGGGCCCCTTCTGGGTCAGGGCCCCAAAGCAGCTGCTTTCCCTGCTTCCCCTGTAGCTACGACCCTGGGCAGACCCATCAGTCAGTACGTGTAGGCATGTGCACAGGTACTATTCCACCATTTTGCTGAAATGCTGCCTCTTGCTAAGACGTTCCATATCTGCTGGTGGTGCTGGTTGTTGTGTCGTGGTGACAAAGCTTTTCCACATTTCGGCCATGCTAACCCTGCCTTCTGAGGTGTGGGTGGTGACCCAACTGCGTTGGCGACTTCTTCCTTCTCCTCCTCTACTTTAGCCTTGTGCTTCCACTGAGCCCCTGTTGTCAGGTGTGAATGCCATCAGCAGCGCGTCTACCAGCGTTGGCTTCTTCTGATCACGCTTCAGTGACGGAATTAAGGATGGCACGTTGTCCTTGTAACGGGGGATCCAGCAGGGTGGCCACCCAGTAATCTGCACAATTTAGAATGTGGGCAACTCGGCAGTCGTTGCACAGGCACTACAGCCTGTAGTCGCTCATGTTTGCCAGGCTGCCCAGAGGCAACGACAAGTTGTCCTCTGTGGGAGGTGTATCATCTGTGTCCTCCGTATCCCCCCAGCCACACTCAAGTGATGGCCCTGAGCTGCTTTGGGCGCCACCCTGCTGTGAACACGGTTCTTTTCCTCCTCCTCCTCCAGAACTGTGCCCTGGCTGGACAATTTTGTACCTGGCCTATGTTGGTGCAGGAACCCACCTTCCGAGCCACTTGTATATGACTGGCCTTATATTTGAAATGTTCCTTGTATAGTTTTTGTTATGATTTATAATAAAAAGTCCTGATAACCGTGGAAATGTTACCCAACAATCTAACCAACAAATTTAATAAAATTATTTGCCTCTCACACCTGCAGCTAAGGCCACAGGGATCCTTGAGCACCAATAAATGTAAATTTGTCCCCCCAGAATCTAAGAGCTGGATTAACTGAATTGATTTTCACTGTTAGGTGTTCAGGAATTTCTGCACCACAAAATTCAGCACATGCGCCAGGCAAGGGATGTGTGTCAAACCGTCTAGGCCCAGAGCTGCTACGAGATTTCGCCAATTATTGCACACCACCAGCCCGGGCTTGAGGCTCAGTGGTACCAACAACTCATTGGTCTGTTGTTCCATGCCCGTCCACAGCTCCTGCGCGGTGTGGGGTTTGTCCCCCAAACAGATGAGTTTCAGAACAGCCTGCTGTTCGTTTCCCCATGGCTGTGCTGATGTTGGTTGTGAAGGTGTTACGCTGAGCGGATGAGGAGGTGGTAGAGGAGGAGGAAGCGTAGTAGGAGGAGGAGGCAAAGAGAAATGCCCTTCAATTATCGGGGGCGGAAGTACATGCGCTAAACTGCCTCTGGCCCAACCGCCACTACATTTACCCAGTGTGTTGTTAGAGAGATATAACTTCCCTGCCGTGCTTACTGTCCACATGGTGGTTATGTGGATCTTGCCACAGATGGCATTGCGCAGTGCACACCTGATTTTGTCCGCCACTTGGTTGTGCAGGGAAGGGATGACTTGCGGGGTGGCAAGTGCCACTGTCACTCACTTGTACTCAGGTTTAGAACATTTATTTTTAATCTTTATGTATTTTGTTATTTTAAGTTATTTCCCTATTTGAACTTGTCCTACTCTTACTGCCATTTTGCTTCAATTTTCAGCCCTCTAGCCCTTTCCAGGTCTTTTTTAGAGCTTAAAAACACAGTGGCAGTATTGCTGTTTTTCCCCCATCTCCCTCCCAGAAAAAGAGTTAATAAAAGTTAAATCAGAAAGTTATGTGTACCACAAAATGGCGCCATTAAAAATTACAACTTGTCCCGCAAAAAACAAGCCCTCAAACCTATAGAGATGGAAAAATAAAAAAGTTATAGCTCTTGGAACGTAACGACAAAAAAAAAAAAAAAAAAAAAAAAAAAAAAAAGGAAGAAAAACGCTTGGTCAGTAAGGCCCAAAACAGGCTGGTCACTAAGAGGTTAATACTGATCATGGGTATCTGAACTCCAGCTCCCATCCAATCATCACAGTGAAAGGAGCTCCACATTCCTGCAAGTCATGCACCCTGTTGTTTTTTTTGTTTACACACAGGCCCGTCTTTAACACGGGGCAAAAAGGGCAGCTGCCTCTTGAGCCCCCCTGGCCACTATCCACAAATTCAATGACATCGTCATAAATATCTTGCTTCCGCTCCGCCAGCTCCAAGTCCCGATCCTATCCTTCACTATGCGAGCGGCATAGCTCGCATAGTGAAGGACTTACTTGCTTGCTCCTCCTCCCGCCCTCCCCTGCCCTTTGCGTACGCCGTGAGGTCTCGCGGAGGCACTGCAATGCTAGGGTGAGCCAAGTCCCGGTCTCCTTTCTGAACTGAAGAGCGGTGCCCACTTACAGCGCTGTAAGCTATATTATATATAGTACTTGTTTTATGTGAGTAGTATTAAAACTATTGATCCGGTTATCATATTGGTGGCATTGTTTTGTTCTTCAATTTATTCAGAGAATAATTTTCCTCAAACTTTTTGAGATGGGAATCCGGGCACGAACCGCTCTGTGGCAAACACAGTTGGAGGACTTGTTCAGCAGCCTTAGCAACATGGAGGATTCGGATGGACAGCAAATTTGAGTATTGAAGAAGGAGTTGAAGAAACAACATTTGAAACAAGTAAGAACTTGGTGGAATAAGAGATCCCTTGATAACTACATACAACAAAACCACATTCCGAGGGGTTTACGTATCTGGATTTTTCCAACCTATGGCAGTCAAGATACTGATTTTACGTCTAAATGAGAGGACATATGCAATGCATGCTCTAGGTGTCTAATACAGACACTCATTGAGCTCAATACTAAAACATTATGTGAACTTGAGGACACTATTAAAAACAACACGTAACAACTGTATGCACGACTGACCACGAGTGAAAAGGAACGCTGGGAGATGGAACTACATGATCTATATGACACATGGGAGAAACAAATCAAGGCCATTAATAGCAAGAAGTTCAAACGAGACAAACAAGACTTCGAGTCAAATCGGGTTTACAAGTGGCGCAATTCGTCCACCTTCGTGAGATCTAGATCAAGTTCCCAATCTTCACATACCTATATTGGGGGTGAATCAAACTCATCCTATCGCTCTTCTAGATCAACTGTGAGATATCCCTTACGTAAAGCCAAGAGAAAGGCATTACCTCCGTCGCAACATCACCATAATTCCAAATGCAATGCTGACCAGGGTTCGAGTATGAAGGCAATCAATTTGTCCGAACAAAGTTTTTCCAATACACAATTGGAAGTGCTGGGCTACGGTTTGTCATTTGTTCCATCTGACAATTTTAATTCTTTTACAGCAATAAAGGACCTCAATCTCTTTGCCAGAAAATTGATTTTTTTAAAAATGTTTTCACCAAGAATGTATCCTCTGAGACTTTGACTACAACGCAGGAACAAGAAGCTGTAGCCATTTTGGAGGAGCTAATGGAGGAACAAACACCTAACCAACTGCACATATAAGGTAAGTTCCGATTATCACTACTGCCGAAATCTAAACGAATTCCAGCACTTAATACGTACTATTATATACATACGTTTGTCCACTTGGTTACAAAGGAGTTTCAGAAGATTTATAAGAGTTTCAATGTCTCAGGTTTCAATTTAACATATATACAAAGGAAAGCAGTTAAGGAATTACAGCAACTGAACGACGTCATATTCAAACCTGCTGATAAAGGTGGTAACGTTGTAATTTGGCCAAAATGCCAATACGAAAAAGAGGCATATAGGCAATTAAAGGACACATCATGTTATCAACGCCTTATCTATAATCCCAGTCTACAATACAAAAAAAGATTTGGAAACTCTTGTTAGTGGAGCCCAGGAGAGAGGCAGACAGCCTTATCCCCGAACACCCTTAGGTCGCATGCTTATATTTACTTCCCAAGATCCATAAGAACACCATCTGCCCCCCGGGACGACCCATAGTTTCTGGGAGGGGTAATCTATGCGAACCTGCCTGTAAACTCATTGACTTTGTGTTGCACCCATTGGTTGAACAATTGCCATCTTTCATAAAGGACACCACAGACCTTCTACGTCGACTTAATGACCTACACCTCGAACCAGATATGTAGATCGCATCCTGTGATGTTGAATCACTCTACACGAGTATTCCACACCAAGACAGATTGGAAGCTTTACGCTTCTTTTTGACAATGTCTGACATCGATGAGGAATATGGTGAGTTTATTGTGGATCTTCTACACTTTGTTCTCACCCACAATTTTTTTCTGTTTGAGGACACCATCTACCTGCAGCTCAGGGGGACAGCGATGGGGGCTGCCTGTGCGCCGTCCTACACTAACCGGTTCCTGGGGCTGTGGGAGAGGGAAGTCTTCTTGACAGAGACCTATATGTGGGTCGAGGGGATCCAGATGTGGGCCCACTACATAGATGACATTTTCATCGTGTGGCAGGGCCCACAGTCTGGATTCACTGACCTTATTAACAACCTCAACCATAGTAAATTACAATATTAAATTAACTCACAGGTAAGACCGATCTGGACTTTTTGGACGTTAAAATCCTAGTTGATAATGAAGGCAAAATCTCCACGGATTTATACCGCAAAGTAACTTCCACCAACTCAATTCTACATGCCAATTTGTACCATCCCAAGAACCTGATTCACAGCATCCCATATAGCCAATTTTTAAAAGCCAGAAGGATCTGTTCCACTGACACGTCCTTTGACCTACAGTCTCAGGATCTCCGCAATAGATTAACACAACGAGGATATTCTGATACTAGCATTACAGAAGGCTACAAGAAAGCTAAATTAGCCAAAAGGGACCAATTGCTATCCTACCACTAAAAACATCAGACACGAGATGAGAAGGTACGTTTCATTACCTCCTTTAACCCCCAGTGGCGCTTAATTAGGGGTGCCCTTAACAAACACTGGGAAGTGCTTCAGTTAGACCCCACTCTACATAAAATTCTTCCCACATGCCCGGCCATTACATACAGAAGGACAAAAAACTTGAGACATTCTAGTTAAAAGCTATTACCCTGGTAAAAATCCATCGAAAATCTTTGGATCTAACGGCTCTAAATGGGGAAGCTATCCATGTGGTAAATGTGTGGCCTGTCCGAATATGGATAGGGCGACTCATTTCAGTAATCCATCTCTGAGTGACAGAAGTTATAAGAATACTCATAACATTTCATGTCACACTGTTGGGGTTATCTATTTGGCCTCCTGTCCCTGTTCTCTAATCTATATTGGCATGACATCTAGGGAACTGAAGAGATGAGTTCGGGAGCATGTCTTTGGGTTAGAAGCAGCAAAAGAGGAGAAGGATCTAGCTGTACTGAAAACTATCCCTAGGCATTTTAAGGAAGCCCATAACTGTGACAGCACATCATTTTGTGTCAGAGGAATCGACCGAGTCTATATCTCCTTGAAAGGTGGCAATTGGCGGCAAGTCCTTGCTCAAAAAGAGGTAAAATGGATCTATCACTTAGATAGTACGGTACCTAGAGGCCTTAATGAAGATATGTCTTTTGCACCATTCTTGTAATATTCTCACAATAACCCGACTCATGATTTCTTGCTGCAATATACTCATTTGCGCATCCCGATTACTCTGGTTTTATCCAGTATTTTTATACTTCTCTGTTCTTACTCATTTTAACAGTTGTGTTTTTGTTTCTATTATTTGATCTAATGTTTCTTTTGGTGTGCTTGGAACAGCCTCTATTTACCTATGGGAAATTTCTCCCATGGTTTTATCTGCCTTACATGATTTACGGTACCTTTGGCCACACAATGAATACCTGGAAGAAGAGCCTGCCATCCATTCCCCATCGATCCTTACCATTTGCTGATTTCTCTTATCCATGAACTTTCTTTCTTGCATCACTTCACTGTGTGGCTCACATCACCTTCACGATTTATTTGGTATGTTATTCACTTATCCTCACTCCTCCACCTTCCCCGTGCACATCACTTTTTTGCACTGGTCCTCACTTATGCCATCTCCTTTATTTATTCATTAACCTCTTAAGGACATAGGACATATGGGTACGCCCTAATGTCCGAGTCCTTAAGGAGACAGGGCGTACCCATACGTCCTAAATAAAATCGCATGTTAAAAAAAAAAAAATTGCGATAGAAACACGATTCCTGCTGCGATCGTGCAGCAGGAACCATGTTCATATGCCGAGGGGGGGTCCTGTGACCCCCCCATATCGGCGATCGCTGCAAACCGCAGGTCAATTCAGACCTGTGGTTTTCAGCGCTTTGCGATGTTGGTTTTCAGCGCTTTGCGATGTATCTGATCCCCGCGGTATATGTGATATGGATAGTTTGAGTCTCCCTATTTAATTATACGCTGTTTAATTATACGCTGTGTAGTTACGTCTTTGGTATATACGGTGTCCGGCGTTCATCTAGTTTCTCCATTATACGCAATCACTGTTGCCCGCAGTGACTAACCACATAATGTAGGACTTAGTTGCGCCCACAAATTAAGTCATGTGAGGTCTGGCTACGCCCACAGATCATGTGATGCATGGCTTAGTTAAGCATACAAATCATTGTATGCGAAACTTGGTTATGCCTGTAAACCATGTCATGTGAGGCTTGGTCACACTTACAAAAACGTGCGTCATAAGGTTCTACCAGTAGGAAACTACAAGCCTCCTCACATGATCTGTGTCATGTGGGGTTCGGCCACACCCACAACCTTATGTCAGAAGGTCCTTTTACCTTTAACTTATATGCTGTTTCTGCATAATATTTGCAGTGTTCTTGCGGTGTACCTCCTTATACCATAGACTACTAGCTACGAAGTTTTACTTTATCTTCACCTTGATTATACATCTGACTGAACACCGTATTTTAACTATTTACGAGTGACTTCCTGGTAACATGGTCCATCGGTCCACCCACTGTGGGTGTTCCTTTAGCATACTAATCTGTTATCCTCTTATTAAGATCATTATAAAAGAACCATAGTACCACCTACACACAATCCCCGGAAGAAGCCAGCCTGTCTGGCGAAACGGCGTTGGCAGGCGGTGGCTGAGGAGTCAGCACATGGCGTGTATTTACTATATTTATGTTTTTCCATGTGTCACTATTGCTCTTTTCCTTTTTCCTTGGTATTGTCCGGGAGTTTTTTGCACTTTACAGACAGGTGAATGTGGATACTTGCTTTTTTCATGCTGTCCGCTGTGTCCCGTATGTGCTGACCCTTTAGCCTCCTCCTTGGTCTTATGTCCTCCATTTTGTTATGGCTACGGTCAAACAATTATTTATGTACTGTATCATAATATTTTACCTTTAATAAAGTTTGTATCTATCACTTTCTCAAGAAGTGTGGCGTTGCAATTTGTTTGTGGCTCAGTGTACATGGTTTTGCCCTCTTTGTAGTATTAAAACTATTGATCAGGTTATCATATTGGTGGCCTTGTTTTATGTGAGTAAGCCTACATGCACACGGCAGTGTTTTTTTGCGGCCTCCGTTCCGTTTTTTTTGCGGATCCGATGGTTTCCCATTCATTTCTATGGATCCGTTAAAAATGCGGATGCCTCTTCCGTTGCCTGTCCGCATTTCACGTCCGCAAAAAAAATATGACATGTCCTATTTTTGTCCGCAAAAAACGGTTTGCGGACCCATAGAAGTCAATGGGTCCGCAAAAAATGCGGATGACCAACGGAAGCCATCCGTTTGTCATCCGCATCCGTTTTTTTTGAGGATGGTTGCTTGGAAACCAGGGCACTTGTACAGGTTCTTTAAGAAAGTGGTTCAAGCCTTCCGTTTTTTTTTTGCGGATCCGCAAAAAAAAACGGAAGACACACGGAAACACAACCTACAAAATTTGTGGACACATGGAATGGATGCGGACAGCAAAAAGCAACTGTCGTGTGCATATAGACTAAGGTGCTGGGTGGTTGGAGGGGGGCGGAGGTGGATGGAGGGGTTAGTAGTATAGTACTACCTGCACATTGTAAAAAAAAAAGTTGTGCTTTTTTAATTTTTAGAATAATGATACAGCCATTTTATTTGATACTTTTGTGCCGATTCTCTCTATATTAACCCTTTAAGGACCCTATTTCACCTTAAATACCTGGCCATTTTTTGCTAATCTGACCAGTGTCACTTTATGTGGTGATAACTTTTAAACGCTTTTACTTATGCAGGCCATTCTGAGATTGTTTTTTTCGTCACATATTGTACTTCATGACAGTGGTAAAATGGAGTCGAAAAATTTCATTTTTATTTATAAAAAAATACAAATTTACCTGGACTGGTTTTTGGGAACCATGTCCCATTTGAAGTCCCCGATGGACCACTAGAGTAGAAACTCCATGAAAGTGACTCCATCTAAGAAACTACACCCCTCAAGGTATTCAAAACCGATTTAAATGGATATGAAATTTCTGAATTTCTATTTTTTGTTACCTTGCCTCAAAAAAATGTAATATAGAGCAACCAAAAATCATATTTACCCTAAAATAGTACAAACAAAACTGACACCTTATCCCGTAGTTTCCAAAATGGGGTCACTTTTTTTTGGAGTTTCTACTGTAGGGGTGCATCAGGGGGGGCTTCAAATGGGACATAGTGTCAAAAATACAGTCCAGCAAAATCTGCCTTCCAAAAACCATATGGCGTTTCCTTCCTTCTATCCCCTGTTGTTTGGCCATACAGAAGTTAACTACCACATATGGCATGTTTCAGCAAACTACAGAATCAGGGTAATAAATATTGAGTTTTTTTTGGCTGTTAACCCTTGCTTTGTTACTGGAAAAATTGATTAAAATGGAAAATTTGCCAAAAAAAAAATAATAAAAAAAAAATCGCTGTTTTGGGACCGTATTTATTTTTTGTTATTTGCATTAAATTATGTTTATTTTAAGTTTTTCATGCATAATAATTAGCAATATAATAAAGATTTTTAAAATAACAAGAACTTTTTTCAAAAGTGATGAAAAAGAACAACAAAGGAATGTGCACACAAAGAAAAAAAAAAAAAATACAGATTGTAACATTACAAAGCATCTTAGAGGGTTTGATCTGACAGGTTAGATCGAGTGCTATTTCTATAGAGCAGGTTGTTAAGGACGCGACACAACCAAATATGACTACTTTTTTTTTTTTTTTTTCAGTTTTTTATAACAAAGCATTTAAAAAAAAAATGATTTTTTTTAGTGTCTCCACATTCTGAAAGCCTTTTTTTTTTTTTGGGCGACTGTCTTATGTAGGGTCTCATTTTTTGTGGGATGAAATGAAGGTTTGATTGGCACTATCTTAGGGTGCATATGACATTTTGGTCGCTTGCTATTACACTTTTTGTGATGTAAGGTGACAAAAATGGCTTTTGATACGGTATTTATTTTTTATTTTTTTGCCGTGTTCATCTGAGGGGTTAGATCATGTGTTAGTTTTATAGAGAAGGTTGGTATGGATGCGGCGATACATAATATGTATACTATTTATTTATTTAAGTTTTACACAATAATATCATATTTGAAACAAAACAAAAAAAATCATGTTTTAATGTCTCCATAGTCTGAGAGCCATATATATATATATTTTTATTTTTTGGCGGTGTTTGTACTATGTGGGGTATCATTTTTTGTGGGATGAGATGGTGGCATGATTGGCACTATTTGAGTGCATATAACTTTTTGATCGCTTGCTATTACAGTTTTTGTAATGTGAAGTGACAAAAATGTTTATTTTTTTTTTACATTGTTTTTATTTAATTTGTTTTTACGGTATTTACCTGAGGGGTTAGATCATGTGATATTTTTTTTGAGCGGCGATACCCAATATGTATACTGTTTTTTTTCATTTATGTTACTTTAACACAATAACAGCATTTTAGAAAAAAAAAAAAATCATGTTTTATTGTCTCCATAGTCTGAGAGCCATATTTTTTTTTTTACTTTTTTGGGCAATTGTCCTATGTAGGGGAGCATTTTTTGCGGGATGAGATGGCAGTTTGAGTGGTACTATTTTGGGAGGCATACGCCTTGGTATTACACTTTTTGTGATGTAAGGTGACAAAAAATTGCTTTTTTTTACACCATTTTTTTCTTTTGTTTTACGGTATTTACTTGAGGGGTTAGGTCATGTGATACTTTTATAGAACAGGTTTTTATGGACACGGCGATAACCAATATGTGAAGTGCATTTTATATTTTAAATTTTTATCCAGTGATATGTTTTTTTTTACATTTTATTTTACCCAGACCCACTTGGTTCTTGAAGATCCAGTGGATTTGATGTCAGTATAATACAGTACACTATATAGTGTACTGTATGGTATTTTTTTTACTTTACATAGTCTGATCAGACTTCTGCCTTTAGCAGAAGTCAGATCAGACTTACATTACCATGGCAAGCAGGACGCCTCTGAAAGCGTCCTGCTGCCATGGTAACCATCACCCACTGCCAGAACAAAGCAGCGGGTGATGGGGAGCTCCCTCCCTCTGCTATCCCATCATGAATTGGGGGCTACAAGGGCACAGCAGCCCCAGATGGGAGAGGGAGGGAGCTCCCTCCCTGTTAACCCCTTCCATACAGCGGTTTATAGCAGAGTGTCAGCAATGTGCTGACACTCATATACCCACAAGTCTACTCCGGAAACATTAGAGGAGGCGGGTGGGAGTATAATTCCTGTGCATTGTATTGATGAGGTGATCTGTAATACACTCACAGACTGCACATTTCTTTGACATATTGCTGTAGAGCTTTTATAATTTAAACATAATACTGTTGATTTGCACTGTTACTGAAAGTTATTAAGATATTAGCATGGTTGTTCTTCCAACAACATATAACTGTTAATAAAAATATTATTTAAGACCGAGGTTAAAAGCAGCTACAGGTGGTAAATAGGTCAAGCTAAGGACTTATTTGCGAACCAGTTCTTTATGTTTACATTATTAAAGTTTACTACTCTATGAGGTGTGTGGATTTTTGTGTGTGTGTGTGTTGTGGTGGAGGGCATGATTGCATGCTAGCGTGTGGGAAGGAGGGATCCTGGGGGCCCCAAGTAAATTCTTGCCCAGGGTCCAATCAATATTAAAGATGGCCTGTTTATACAGACACAATGGTTGCTCCATATGATGGCTGTGCCCAACGCTGCATCTTGTCCTGTTTAAGTGAAAAAGCACAGATACAAGTATATGTATGAAGGGGATGCAGAGCTCACAAGGGCGCCATGCCTCTTCAGTGTGATGATCACCGGGGGCACTGGACTCCCACCAATCAAAAAACTATGGCCTAAATTTCAACACAAATTAATACGTTGTGCAGGCCTGCACCTCTTCATAAATTCGGTGGATCCTCTGCCAGCGCTGGGCTTAATTAAGACTGGCGTCTAAAACGTCAGGCTTAATGAAATGTGCCCCCAAGTACTTTAACAAATGACAACATTAAATGCTACAGCATTAAATTGACCCTTTCCAGTGATCCTCTGGTGCAACCATGGTTTTAGGATTGCAATCCCTTCCAACTGTCCCTTATCCAACGGGACAGTCCCAGATTTAAGTGGCTGTCCTGAAGTTCTGGAAGGGCTGAGGTATGTCCCGCTCTCAACTGTCTCTGCATTATTTAAATCCGCGCCTTCCAGGAGCCATGTTTTTTTATTTTTCTGTTCACATAGCTAGGTCCAGTTAAATCTGGAGAAGAAGGTTTTTTCCCCCAAAAAGCATTATGTGATAGATTAATAAAAGGGTTCATTTTTTGAAGGGCAATGGTTAGTTTTTATTGATGCCATTCACCAAAAGCAGGGGCAGACATCGGTTTCATAGGGCTTCATATCAAAACTTAGGGGGCCATTTATTGAACTGGTGTAAAGTAGAACTGGTTTAGTTGCCCATATCAACCAATCATATTCCTCCTTTCATTATCCAAAGGAGCTGTCCAAAATGAAAGGTGGAATCTGATTGGTTGCTATCGAAAACTAAGCCAGTTCTACTTTACACCAGTTTGATAAATTACCCCATTAGTGCGGGCCCCCCTGCCCCGCCTGATTTCAGCAATGCTGAACAACATATTTCTCAATGCATTTGTTCAAGACAAATTGTTACAGGTATAGGGGAGGGAAAAACACCAGAACACACACAGAAGGAAATTGACAGGAGTCTAGGCCTCAAAGCTAAGGGTGGTGACATCCTAGGAATCCCTAGACCTCTCCCTGACTCCTGCCAATATGAGTAGACCCTGAAGGTGGGAATCTTCATATACCGGAACCTAAGCCCTAGAGACCCTGGAAGGCCTAGGAGTGGTGGCAGGGAATGAGACTACTGGTTCGTTCCTAGATGAAGGAACCAGCATCTCTTTGAGGCCTAGAAAGCAACTAACACAAGCGAACCACAAAATGAAAAACAAAATGCACTTAGCTTAAAGCAGAATAGAGGAGCAGGAGATCCAAAGGAACAACACATCAGCTCAACCAACTCCAGCAGGAAATATCAACCGCATGGTAAGCAGTGTGAGTCAGAACTAAATAGGGCCTCAGTAATGACTACAAGCTGCACCTGGCAAGAGGTGTGGTCATTACCAAACAACAACACTGCAAGGAGAAAACAGATACTGTCAGATACCGTCATGTGCCGCCAGTCTCTCCGATCTTCCCACTTCTGTCATGGGAGGGACCATGACACAAATGCTATGGAGTGAGCTCGCCATGACAGGCCTTGGAGCCTTCACAAGAAACCAATTGCATATACACAATTTGCAGTGGGGACTCAAATTGGAAGGCAGAGGGAGCCTAATGGCTCAGGTTCCGCAGTTGCTGTTGACTGCGACATCTGAGGATTAGAGTTCTCTGATCCTGTTCATTGCAGCCAAGTGCTAGTTGTAATACGCAGGCAGCACCAGCTGTGTATGGAGCAGGATGAGCCGACAACCCTGTTCCATACACTTTTTGTGCCCCGCTGAGATACTATCATGCCAGGGGACACAAAGGGGTTAAAGAGGCTGTCCTGTGAAAAAAAATCTTTAACATGGCTCATAATGGTATTGGCTGCATCATCGTCTTCTGTGGCACACCAATTTTTCAGCACAACCGGACAAAGAAATGCGCCTATGTTGATATCCCCACTCGACCACAATTCAGACTTAGTGTAGAAAAATGCACCAAAACCGCAGGTTTCTTCTATTTGATATCTTATCCAAAATCTTGTGCATGCATCAATTTCATATCATACACACATAGTTCAAATACTTTACATATAGCCCGATGTGTAAATTGGGTTACATCAGGATTCTGCGCACATAGCGCCCAGCAAGCATGTAGAAGCCACATGTTCCTGTGTCGGGATATCATCATTGCAACAGCTAGATGAACAGTGGTGGGCCGGGCTGCCTTGAAATGGGAGCGAGGGGGATTGTTAAGGTGAGTATGCCTTTTTTAAATTAATTTACGCCTTACTGAGCTAATTAAAGCATATTTTGTTTCTTTGGAAGGCAGCCACCTAGCACCAGCTGATGGGCGCCAATAGCTCTTCCTGAAATCCTTCTGAAAAAACAAACTGTGAATTTTTCTGGCTGTCATGGATGAGGACAGGTGCTCCATTGTGGCGTTAGTGTCACAGGGTATTTCCCCAGAAAATACCCACAAACACACAAAGGATAAGTCCTCTTATTCCTTCAGAATAGGAATTATTTATTAACAGAAGGAAGAAAGGTGCAGTTAGAATGTCTCACTGCTAAACAAACATGGAGTGAGATCCTTAGGTGATGTCTGACATTTTTGCCAATTTGAATAAAAATGATTCAACTTCAGTTAAATTGGCTCATGTGAGCATTCATTCTGAAGAAAATACTGGAGAAGCATTATCTTCAACCCACAGGCCAGATATGGCCACATCTTCCCCACAGTCCCTGATACAGAGGGAATCTGATGGACATGATCCACTGCATCTGCAGAGAGAGGAAGACATAGCGAACTTCAAATGACTCATGTTGGTCTGGAAGGGAGAACAGTTCCCTCAAAGTTATTTCTATCAAAGATGGTCTTTTGAGGAAGTATTTTGCTTAATTAGCATGACATTTATTAAGGAAGATGATCTAGGTTTAAGAAACTATATACAGATCCCAGATATCCAGGCTCTAAAACCTCCAGACATTGACCCAGTGCTGTTATCCAGTGGCGTTGCTAGGGCTGGTGTCACCCAGTGCGGTAGAAAATGGTGTCACCCCCCCCCCAAGCACAACACCCCCCCCCCCCGGCGGCGGCAATTTGTCTGCTTAGCCCCCCCCCCCACGTCAGCTGTCTGTTTACTATCTAAACCCCCATCCATGTTATCGCTTGGGTTCAAATTCTAGTACCCCCAACAGGCCCCCAACCCCTGGCGATCTGTCTTCTGTCTGCTTAGCACCCCCCCACACACATATTTGCATACATATTATATTCTGTGATATCCAGAATACAGCACCACATACCTTACATCCAGTAACTTCTCTGATGCAGACCTTTTCTCATCTTCTCCTTTCAGACCAGACCGCCATGATGATTTTTCACCCATCTCTCGTCTCTGTAGTTTGACAAAAGACATCTTAGGTTCCTACTTTTCCATCATCCTCCTACCTTATTAACAACTCACCTGCCATCTTCAATAATAAAAATAATAATGTGCACGAATTCAAAAGTGCTCCCGTTCTGTGTGCCAGTGCAAAAAATCTCCCTCAGTGCCGCCATTAGAGCGAATGTCCCCATGTGTGCAAGTATAAAATACCCCTATATAATGCCCCTAGTAAATGCCCACATAGTGCTCCTCTCCTCTTCCCCATAGTGCCCCCAGAATGTGGCAGTATAAGATTCCCCCATAGTGTCCCCCAGAATGTGCCAGTAATAAATGCCCCTTCTAAGTGCCCCCATAATGTGCCTATATAATATACCCCCATAGTATTCTTCTCCCCTCCAACACCATAATGTACCCATAATGTGCCAGAAATGCCCCCAGTAGATACTCCCATGTGCCAGCAATGCCCCCATAGTGTTCCCCATGTGCCAGCAGTTTCCCCATAGTGTCCCCCATGTGCCGGCAATGCCCCTAGATTGTCCCCCATGTGCCAGCAATTCCCCCATAGTGTTCCCCATGTGCCAGCAATTCCCCCATAGTGTCCCCCATGTGCCAGCAATGCCCCCATAGTGTCCCCCATGTGCCAGCAATGCCCCCATAGTGTCCCCATGTGCCAGCAATGCCCCCATAGTGTCCCCCATGTGCCAGCAATGCCCCCATAGTGTCCCCCATGTGCCAGCAATGCCCCCATAGTGTCCCCCATGTGCCAGCATTGCCCCCATAGTGTCCCCCATGTGCCAGCAATGCCCCCATAGTGTCCCCATGTGCCAGCAATGCCCCCATAGTGTCCCCCATGTGCCAGCAATTCCCCATAGTGTCCCCATGTGCCAGCAATTCCCCATAGTGTCCCCATGTGCCAGCAATTCCCCATAGTGTCCCCCATGTGCCAGCAATTCCCCCATAGTGTCCCCCATGTGCCAGCAATTCCCCCATAGTGTCCCCCATGTGCCGGCAATGCCCCTATATTGTCCCCCATGTGCCGGCAATGCCCCCATAGTGTTCCCCATGTGCCAGCCATTGTCCCAAAGTGTCCCCTTTATGCCAGCAATGACCCCCCAGTGCAGCCCAGCGCCTCACAGAAAAACAAAACAAAACGCATACTTACCTCCATGGCAGCGATGCGATGCAGGCCTCTTCTGGCCTGTGTCCCGAGCAGTACAGCTCAGGCAGAGCGATGATGTAATCGCGCCACCTGCACCAGCCTCTGATAGGATCAGAGGAACAGGGAAGGGAGACGGCTCTCCCTCCCCTGCTGCAGTGTTCATCTGTATCGCGATCCATAACGCAAGTGCTCATCTCTTGGTGGTGCCACCTAGGGGCGTAGCTAGAAATAACTGGGCCCCACAGCAAAAAATGTTATGCCCCCCGCCCCATAGCTACATTTTTTTTATGGGCCCCCCCCTCCCGGATCTCCCACCCCCACATACCTATCGGACCTCCCACCCCTTCCAGAGCTTCCACCCAATCACCCCTTCAGGACCTCCCATCCCAACATCCCCACACCCCTCCCTAGATCCCCCCTAAGTGTCATCCACACATCCCCCCCATCAGTGTCCTCCACACATCCCCCCCATCAGTGTCCTCCACACACACCCTCATCAGTGTCCTCCACACACACCCTCATCAGTGTCCTCCACACACACCCTCATCAGTGTCCTCCACACACACCCTCATCAGTGTCCTCCACACACACCCTCATCAGTGTCCCCCTGACATCCCCCCCCATCAGTGTCCTCCACAAATACCGCCATTAGTGTCCTCTACACACACCCCCATCAGTGTCCTGCACACATTCCCCCATCAGTGTCCTGCACACATCCCCCCCATCAGTGTCCTGCACACATCCCCCCATCAGTGTCCTGCACACATCCCCCCATCAGTGTCCTGCACACATCCCCCATCAGTGTCCTGCACACATCCCCCATCAGTGTCCTGCACACATCCCCCATCAGTGTCCTGCACACATCCTCCCATCAGTGTCCTGCACACATCCCCCATCAGTGTCCTGCACACATCCCCCATCAGTGTCCTGCACACATCCCCCATCAGTGTCGTGCACATATCCCCCATCAGTGTCCTGCACACACCCCCCATCAGTGTCCTGCACATCCTCCCCATCAGTGTCCTCCCCATATCCCCTCATCAGTATCCTCCACACATCCCCCATCAGTATCCTCCACACATCCCCCATCAGTATCCTCCACACACACCCTCATCAGTGTCCTCCACATCCCCCCATCAGTGTCCCCACACATACCCTTATCAGTGGCACCCACACATTCCCCCATCAGAGCTTCATATTAACCTGCTATACTAATATTATGGCTAAAAACCTCAGTAATAGTTTCCCATATATAATACATTTATAATATAGATATAGATCCGGTTTCCTGGAAGTCGCCATGACAGCACAACCTGAGACTGACTTCCACTGATAGGACAGGAAAACAGAGGTCAAAACCCCACCCCTTCCCCTCATCACCAGTGTATTTTAACGGAAAAACAGGATAAAGGGTAGAACCTAAATAATAGAATAGGGCGGGATGTATGTGCTGTCATGGAGACTTCCAGGGAAACCGGATTACCGGTGAGTGTAATACTCATTTCCCCAGTAGTCTCCATGACAGCACAACCTGAGAACTAACAAAGATAACTGCTCAGAGAGGGACTACAGCACCCAGGACCTTGTGTCCAAAGGCCATATCCTCATTGGCTAATACGTCAAGCCTATAATGTTCAGTAATGGTAAGGCCCTCTTCCAAGTGGCCAACCTGCAAATCTGCTCTACGGAGGCAGAGGCCCTTTCGGCCCAGGAGTTAGATACTGCTTGTATTGAATGGGCTCTGAGCAAAAGAGGAGGCTCCTCACCAGAGGCTTTATATGCTTCTGTAATAGCACTCCTTATCCGGTGGGATATGGAGCTTTTATTCACTTCCCTGCCTCTATTAGGGCCAAAAACTGTATAGAAATTTTGTCTATCCTCCATTTTCTGGTAACATCAATAAAACAGAGAATGGCCCCTCATCTAAATTATGAAAATTCGCTTCCTGTTCATTCCTAGGATTGTCACAGAACAAGGAAAGACAAGGTTTTGGGACCTGTGAAAAAGTAGATACTACCTAGGGGAGGAAATAGGGTCTACTTTGAATAGTATTTGGACCCCAAACATACTAAGGAAGGGCTCCTGGATGGACAGGGCCAGAAGCCCATGTATTCTCTTAGCAGAAGATATAGGTACCAATATTGCTACTCTTGAGAGTAAGCCACTTGATAGACAAGGAATCTAGAGGCCCAAACGGGGAACTACCAAACATAACTGTATTGGGGATGCATGGAACTACAGTGTTCTTAATTCTCGGCTTCAGCCTGTCTGCCGCTTTCAAGAACTTGGAGACCCAGGGGGACCTTATAAAAACTAGTGTTAAGGAGGGCACCCAGGGCAGACACCTGTAGTCCTGGAGTGTTTGGAAAAAGACACCGATCCAAACTATCCTGGAGAAACTACTGAATGAGAGGGACAGTGGGACCCATTAAAACATGTGCCACTCCAGTAGGCGAACCTAAGATATGCTTTAGAGGTCCTTAGGTGCGCTGCTGCAAGCGACTAAGTTTCCTCTCACCACAAGAATATCTATCTTGAGATACTTTGGCGATAACCGAGCCTCTGAGGTTTGGACCAAGTTCCCTGGTAGGAACCTGTGGCTGTAAGGGCGCTTTAGCCCCAGGAACTAGCGCCCATTGACCGTGAGAAAACTGCTTTCTGATCGCAGAAAACCCTGTCCCCTGTTTAGAGCCTCTGGTCCAGGGTTAACTGTGACCTGTTCCAACTCCTGAGGATAAGTCCTGCAGAGGTCTCATGTGGTATTGTGCCCAGGCAACCGCAGGAATGCAGGACAAGAGGTGTCCCAGTATCTTTATACTTTCTCTGAGCAAATGGGACTTTCCATGAATGCTGAATTTTATGCTTCTGGATCCTGGACCCTTGAAAAAGGTAGGGAGGATATCTGAAAGACGAAATCTAGAAGGATGCCACAAATACCCCTTGATAGTCTGGAAGGATGCCATACTTTCCCCAATAGACTATTTAGCCCAGGTCCTGAAGATGTAACTGAAGAAAATGTGTATTTTCTGTTATGACTAATAGATCATCCACATACTGAGTTATTAGTAATTCCTTCTGGCTCAGGGAGGCCACTACTTCTGCCGTGGGATTGGAGAAAAGCGAGGGGTGGAAGATATTCCGAAAGGACGGCAGCTGGATTGATAATTCTGAATCCTTCTTTTTAGCTGTACTGCAGACTATAGATACTTCCTGATTGTGGATGGATCGGGATGTGGCAGTAGGCATCCTTTGAGGTCCATCGTGGCCATCATAGCCACGTTCTTGATGAGTTTAACTGCAGACCTTACTGTTTTCATGAAAGTGCAGTAGATGATAAACTTGCTCAGTGACTACAGATTTATTATAGTCCTATATTTGTCCTTTGGTTTCCCCAACTAAAGATAATAGGGACTAGAGACCCATTCCTGCTTCCCTGCAAATCCGGTTGCCTTGATTTATTCTTTACAGATATACTGCTGAGAACGCATTCTACTGCTTCTAGGCATAATAATAATTCCAACACTATAGCATAACCTAATTATAATAAAGGGGTCTGCAACGACTTGATCCCAGGTGTATAAGAAGAAACAGTCCACATATTGGGTCGTCATCCTTGACCCCAAATACGCCTTCTTGCATTTTTATACCTCTGAGGAGAGTACCCTCAGGGCTATCTATGCGTTTCCCAAGAACATTGGTCTAAAATGACGGGATTATTTGTCGTGAATATTTCAAGAGCTTCCAGGCAACAAAAACCTGGTAGCAGTGGCAACCCCCTTCAGCCAAAGGACCTACTAATTGTATTAGATAGGACGGCTGTAGTTTTGCGGACTCCGCCGAGGCATCTGCTAGGAGGCTAGTGGACATCTTCAGTAAGAGAAAGCTTGTCCAGGATCTGCCTCCACAGGGTCTTATTAAACGGAGGTATACAGTAATTGTTTCATCCAGACCCTTATGGCACAAGCCATGCATGACACAGCTACTCTTTGCTTTAAAATTTTCCATACTTTTTAGGAGGCTGTCTGCTTCCCTATTGATAGAGTCAATCAATTGCGCAGCCTCCTCAAACAGAAGAACCGTGCGTTCCGTGACCTTGGCGACCGGAGGCATCAACTGTAGGGATGGACTCCCCGTCTGTACAACCTGCATCATTAGTAGGAACCTCCTCCTAATACTGCGGGGAATGAAGGAACCTTTTCCAGGTTTTATTTCCTTCGGCACTAATCAGGTTCTGTTATTAACTGACACAGAAACCAGAGACCTATGCCTTATCCCCAGACTCCCAAATATCTCATCCAGAACTGATCTGGGCTTCCTGGGAATCCCCAACCTGATTGTAGACCTTATAGCTTTACTGTATTCGTATCTTTACCAGCCTCCTGAGCCATATCTAAGATCTCAGGATCTGAAACAGGATTAACAGAAACATTTCCCCCACTAATTGGATCTCTAGAATTTCCTGAGTAGGGGGAGGGGACCTGGGGAGGGAGGCCAGATTAGATTAAACCTCCTCCCTAACCATACACCTGATTACCTCCAGCAGGCTAGTGGACTCAGACTTGCTTACTAATGCAGTACAGCGGTATAGACCCAGAAGAAGGCAGACTGTCTGAACACATGCCACACTTCCTGGACTTAACTTTAGTAGAGGAGGAGGACTCCTTTTCTCCCTAAAGTATATAAGGGAGAGAAGGGTCCACCACTACCGGTCACAAAGTACAAGAAGGGTGCCTGACACAGGCTACTCACTAGACCCTGGGTAGTGGGGGGCTCCGCTCCTAAACCCAGAGTGGTAGGGGCACTCATATTCAGCAGGTCCCATCCACCAAGATGGCCAGAGGCACAAGCAGGGGTGAAACGCTGGGCACCATCTTCAGCCGGCCTTTGTCCTCATTATTCCACTGGGCATGCACCGGAACAAGCGCCGGCGTGACGTCAAGATGCAGAGCCATGCCCCCTCCGCGTCTGACGCCAGCACCCCACGGCTGGAGGGAATCTCGTCCTAGCATCGCTCCAGCCGGCCATCCACTCTGCATGTAGTCCTCCTGGACCGCCGCAAGAGGGAACTTCGCCGGGGCAACCACGTCGACAGGGGCCCGGGCACAGACCTTTACAGGAGGAGGGAGAGCCAAGCCTTCGGAACCGACCTCCGGTCTGTAGTGAAGATGAACGAGGTAAAATAAGGAAAAAAACGCTGCCAGGAACCCATAGAGCTCCCAGCACCTCTCTGGTTCAGGAAAACACACTGGTGATGAGGGGAAGGGGTGTGGTTTTAACCTCTCTGTGTGTTTTCCTGTCCTATCAGAGGAAGTCAGTCTCAGGTTGTGCTGTCATGGAGACGACTGGGGAAATTATCTATATCATACTTCTGATATACACGAATGCATAATTTAGCCTCTATTTCTAAAAGATTTCCACCAGGACTAGAACTCACAACCTTTCACATCAGGGGCAAAAACCCTAACCACTGAGCTATGAAGCTCAATGCTAAATTGTGTTGGAAAAACCTCATAGTAGTGTATCATGTATTAGGTATATAGCAGAAGTATAATTAAATAAAAAAATAAATCTGTCATTACTATATATATGTAGTAATTACACATTTATTTTGTGTCATACATTTTTTTTTACAATTACTGGAAAAAAAAAGTAAATTAAACTTCTGCCGTATAGGAATACCTAATACTTGATACACTACTATGAGGTTTTTTCCAATACATTTTAGCGTTGAGCTTCATAGCTCAGTGGTTATTGCCTCTGACATGAAAGGTTGTGAGTTCGAATCCTGGTGGCAACCTTTCAGAAAAAGAAGCTAAATTAGATTAAAATACATTGGGTGTCCCCAAGCATACTGACAATGCTTGGGGATACCCCCTTCATGTTGATAGCACTGACTCCATATATGGAGTAAGAACCCAGACCGGGAATCCTGAAGTGCAGTGAATAAATTATCTTGTGCCGGCGGCGGCGGCACTGGTGTCACCCAGTGCGGCTCGCACCCTCCCAATGCCACTGCTGTTATCCATTACTGGTAGGTACCTTAGTGTCTAATGATAACACAGACCACACTCTGATATTAACAGTTTAAAATTGTGGATTTTTCTGGACCTCCTATTATTAAGGGTAAACTAAGCATAACAAGAGTGGGATAAAGATAATGCAAGTCTCAAAATGCTTATTGCCTCAAAAATAGCTCTTCTTAAAGTAGTCAGTAGAGCTGTTTTGACAATTGGACAAAACTTCAATTATTTGACCAACATTAGAAGGGCTAGATGGCTCACATTTTCAAGAATGTCATGAATGCCCTAATTTATGGTCCTCAGGCCATTTTGGCACATAATTTATACAGGAAGTGAAATGAAGGTATAATGCACAACAGTCTTTTTCAGAATTTAAGGGGTTGTCTCACTTCAGTCAATGCCATTTATCATGTAGACAAAGTTAATACAAGGCACTTACTAATATACTTGTCACGGGAGGCTGGCGACGGGCTTCCGCTCTCCCGCGCCGCCGCCGGCCCCTGATATCACTGCAGGAGGGACGTTTGCTGCCTCCGGCTGCCCGGCGTCTCCATTGTCATGGCGACGGGGGATACGGTGGGCCCGGCCGCGCTCCTCCTGCAAGGGCGACCGGCGTTCTCCGTCGCCATGGGAACCAAGTAGGGATGAGCGCTGAGCTGGGTACTCGGCTAGTAGCAGGGAGAGGGGGTCATGTGACGCTGGCCTGGTAACATGATCCCTTTCCTCCACTATATTAACAGGCAGCCTGCTGACCACAGGTTGCCTGTAAATACTCACTCAGGCTGTGTCCATATTTTCTTGCTTGTGTTTGACCTTTGGAATTGACCAGTGACCGTCCCCTGACCTATCTACCGCCTGCTCCTTGTACTTTCGCTACCTCCTGGATTTGACCTCGGCTCGTTATTGGATTTGTCTCTTGCCTCTGTCTCTCGGTTTTTGACGCGACCTCTCGGACTGACCTCTGCTCGTTTGACCTCCTGTTGTCTTCCCTTGTGGGAGATTTCGCCTGTATTCGCTCCTCTCTTCCCGTCCGCTTCCTGCTGGAGCATCTTCCCTTGTCTCCGCTCTCGGTCTCCTTCCTGTCCTCTCTGCTCTGCACTTACGCAAGTTAGGGACCGCCTCCCAGTTGCACCCCGTCGCCTAGGACGGGTAGTGCAAGTAGGCAGGGACAGGGTTGGGGTGGCAGTCAGGTGGGTGCACTTCCTCCCTACTTCCCGTGTCGTGACAGTACTGTGATTGCTCATATTGCCTCCTTTGCAGGCTTGATTCGTTTTCCATTGAATTACATACTGCTTGTTTCCAAGGGGTAAGTCCACCACTTCAGTGCAGATAGGAGGTGTCCAGGTGTCCTGGATCCAAGCAGTATATATTGCAATGGGAAAAAAAAATGAATCAAAGGAAGCAATATGGACAATCCCAATACATTAGTAAGTGCCTTATATTAACTTTCTCTACATGATAAATGAATCTATAATCTGCAAACTGCATTTGTTCTAGGGAAAAGGTCAGCCACTTAACAACAGCATCCTCCTTTCCCAAAATGTATCCTGGCTATAGCTCTCACTGGGCTAGCAATACTAAATATAATCTTCCTTTCCAGGCTCCACAAGGACTCCTAGATAGAAGGGGAATTTGTTTTTAAATTCACATCTCTTGTTTTGCCTTTCCTGCTAAAGGATTGAATTTGCCATACTAATGTCTTCTCTGCTATGTTTGTTATTATGTTTAAAAAAAAGGGAACATAGAAAAGAGTAAGAATTCAAAAATATATTGCCTTAATTCTGATCTATTAGGAAGGATTCAAGATGAATAACTTACTAATATCTCTTTAATAAAAAGTTGAGCTTATTTTTTTTCTCTTTTTCTCTAATTAATTTTAGCTTCAATCATACTCCTTTCTAGAAAAGGTCAGCCATTGAGCCTCCTGGAAAAATTCTGAGGTAATTCAAGCCCTACAGTAGGAATAGCCCTCTGAGTAGCGGCGATTTCACAGTTTTTTTTCTGACAGCATTTGGAGATGCCACCAGCACCCATCAGCTGTGGTTAGGTGGCTAACCTTTTCCCTAGTACAAATGCAGCGACTGGGAGCGCAGGGGCAATGTGTGAGTGTGGTGGCCTGATGGGTGTAGTAGTTGGTACACATGTTTCTGCAGCTCCCTGGGCCAGCATGCAGTAACAGGAAGGAAGGCATAGGATTCCTTCGGGGCACACTCTGATGTTGAGGGATCTCCTGCCAGATGTTGGACGAGGTTCCCTTGATGGTTCAGGGTTTTCGGTGAAGGGAAGGCAGGGTCCCTGAGGTTTGTGACACCAGCACCCTTGGGTGCAAATGAGGTTATAGAATAAAGATGTGTCCGTTTGTATAAATAACTGGAACATTTACTGGAAATCAGTTGCCTTGAGGTTGATGTAGAGGTTCATTCACATGGAAGAAGTAGTTGTAATATATACAATGCACATTACACTTAGCTGTGGCTGCAATCCTAGTAGCAGGCTCTTGGTGAGGTATAGATTCTGATCACCCTCAGGCTGTTGTAACATATAGCTGACTATCTTCCAGGTGTGGAGTATACATCAATAAAGTGCTTCACATGGCCATCATACATACATCTTGCCTTCCTGGCTTACACACAATTTCCATAAGTAGTGTCCACACTGTCCATAGAGGAATGCGGCTCTGCATACAGCTTCTACTTCACTGTAGACTGTGAACAAGCACAGTAGGCCAACTATTGTCTCACATGGGTGCTAATGAAGTCTATAGGCTGAGGTAAAACTCATCTCCACTAGTCTGTCTTTATACTCTCTCAATACATTGGGTTTATGTTATTCTTCTGTTCAGGCTTACCCTTGGTCTGCGCACAACTCAGAGGGGTAGCTAAATTTCAGCCCTTCCAGGTACAACAGGTCCAGCCCTAGCTTTGATTGTCCACTTCTTTAGTCTGACCCTGCAGTCTGGCTCAGACGTCTGACTTTTTGGGTTTGACGCTGGACATAGCTTTCCTTGGCTGAGAACTAAACTTATGCTGCCCTTTCTTTTACTTCACTTTTGTGTCTTCACTGCACACTGACCCAACTTCATCTCCCTGCTCTACATATATATGTGGCACCAGCACCACCTAGGGGTGATTGGATGTAATTACATGCAAGAGAGCACCAGCCTGTTAGAAGGAATTACAGCAGCATTCATACACAGCATAGAATCACATTCTGCAAATACTCTTAAACATACAGGGCCCCACTACCACTACTGAGTGGGATACGGCACACATGCTGTTTACAGATCATAGATGTCTGCAAACTATTCCCCCCCCCTAGGACCTTTAACATAGTGATGTAGTAATTTGTTATTTAGTTAGCTCTGAGGTGTGACTATGAGAAGCAACTCATACTGGGAGAGGCGAGGAAGGTACAATGACAAAAATGTTATTTTTCCGGTTCATCTAATTGTTAAATGGTAAGATGAATACAGTTAAATAAAATATATTCACATTCTATACACGAGGCATATAGGCCTGCATGTATTAATGCCCTTGCTATAGAATACTGTCTTAAAGGGGTTGTGCAGCCAGTACATATTGATGACCTATCCTCAGAATAGGTCATCAGTATCTGATTGGTGGGGTCCGACTCCCGGCACCCCACCATCAGCTGTTTGAAGAGGAGATGGCACTCTTATGAGCACCGATTCCTATTCAGGAGTACACTGCTCGTTGTCTCACTTGCAGCCCCTGACCCCTAAGTGGGACACCTGCACTGCAGTACAGGTAGTTGTGGTAACATCATGCCTCCTGAGACCCAGTGCAGGTAATTGGGATGATGTCATCGCTTGACAACCACTTGCACTGTTCTTACACCACCTGATTGCATTTAGGCCTATTGACTTGTGACCTATGAGGGTGAACAGCGAGACACCGTTGGCGTCAGTTAGTTATGTTCCTGGCCAATGGCTGTGAGGAAGGCTTGGGTGACCTCCTCCACCAGGAAGTTTCCTAGTAGGGTCTATGGCCACTCTGACACAGATGCTGAACTGTTTCTACAGTATACTGGGATTTTAACAACCTGTTACACTAAAAGTGACAATACTAGCTCAGTATTGGTTATGTGAATAGGTTTGAAAAAGGAAAATTATGTGCAAGGAAATAGTTAAGAGTTGGTTTTAATCTGACAAAAAGAATCCAGTGTCAAATGTCAAACAACTGATACATGCAAACAACTTTAGAGGCCAGAAGGACTGTGGTGAAAAACAACAACCAGCATGGGGGCTGAGATCCTTCACATATGTATTCCCTCAGCTGGGGAGATACACTCACTGCATGCACTAATGAGCACTACACCTCCCTCACAAATCTCTATTCTAGCAACCTTTCTTCTTCCCTGCTTACTTCTCTCGTACTCTGAAGTGAATCTACATCATTTACTGTATACATCTACATTACCATTTAATATACTTACATGGCTCTGAACATACTGGTTTACTTCGGTCTTTGATGCCCCCTGCGGTGCTGGAGGAAACACCTAATTTAGGATCAGGTGTGTGCCTAGTCATAAATTAGGTGTATCCTCTGGCAATCAGTGTGCCTACTCTGAAATCTACTCTAGTCCCTGCCTGGAATAGGGACAATTGTCATTTATGCCAGGTTCCTCTGGTATATAATTTCCCTGCCCCTGCCAATCCCCTATTTTGTTGCATCGGCATTAAAAAAGTCGCAAATGGGGTCTTTCAACTTTGTATGCCAAAAACTGTTTGACCATGACTGTTTTCCCAATTAATATTTTAATGACAGTCTCTCCATAGTCATTTGCTTTCGTCCAAAAATATTTTAACTTCAAGTGTATTACATAAATATGAACAAACAAATATAAATTCACACTTTCTCTTGAAATTTGTTGGTGTAATGACATTAGAGTTGGGCAGAATTGCAACAGTTCAGTCAACGGGTAGAGACAGCTGTGAGATTTTGGCTCACAATAAAGGCTCGTTCACACGTCAGTGGTGCACATACGTGAGCTGTGCGTGTTCTCCATGGACAGCAGACGTCCCTATTTATTTTAATGTGTGTATTCACACATCAGTCTTTTACCACGGTCCGTGGGTCTGTGTTTTTAGCATGGATGCATGCTCTATCACACCCATTTTAGTCTATGGGTCTGTGAAAACCACGGATGCAACACGGATGCCATCCGTGTTGCATCCATATTTCACGGATCATTAGGAAGAGATGCTTTGAAAATTATTTTTTCAGCTGTTCAGTGTCAGTAAAACACAGACTGTAGCCAATGCCAGCTACTACATTTTGTCCTCCTCATCCTTCACTTGTCTCTAATTAATATATGGAAGAGAGAGCTGAGGAGTTGAGATGCTGACTAGAGTTGAGCGAACACCTGGATGTTCGGGTTCGAGAAGTTCGGCCAAACCTTCACGAAAATGTTTGGGTTCGGGATCCAAACCCCATTAAAGTCAATGGGGACCCGAACTTTTGGGCACTAAAAAGGCTGTAAGATAGCCCTGGAAATGGCTAGAGTGCTGCAAAAGTCATCAAAATGTAGGTAAATCCCCTGCAAACAAATGTGGATAGGGAAATTACTTAAAATAAATAAAAATTAACCAATATCAATTGGCAACTAGGAGGTTGAGGTGGCGTCCGGTGGGAATGCTATGGGAGTTGAAGTTCTCATCACAGCCAAAAAGGATACGTGTCTGTCTGCAGTGCCACAGGCCTCATTCACAGACTCAGGCCAATGGCAACCATACATGGGAGTTGAAGTTGTCATCACAGCCAAGAAGGAATCATGTCTGCCTGCAGGGCCACAGGCCTCATTCAAACATTCAGGCCCACGGGACACACAAAGAGGAGAGTTAAAATCACGCCAAAACAGTATTGATTTCACCCAGTAGTGTCAGAGGCCTCATTCACTAATTGAGGAACATGGCACCCGCAAAGAGGAGAGTGGTCCCGTAACAGCAACACAGGCCTCAGGTCAACCTACAATGGAACAGGCCATTATCATTTATGTAGGCCCCTGACACCCAGACACAGTAGAGGTCATTTGATAGTAAAAAGAGGTTAATGTCTCCCACCAATGCAGCAGGTGATTATCTGAAATGTAGGCCCCTGGCAGCCAGACAGAGGAGAGAGGTACAGTAGCAGAAAATCAGGCTTCATGTCACCCAGCAATGGAATAGGCCACTTTCAGTTATTTAGGCCCCAGCAGCCAGACAGAGGGGAGAGGTCTCATAGCAGAAAATCAAGCTTGATGTCACCCGCCAAAGCAGCAGGCAATTAACAGAATTTTAGGCCCCTGACACCCAGACAGAGGAGAGGTTCATTCAACTTGGGGTTGCCCCCAAAATAATTATACAATTAAAAAAAGAGGATTCAATAAAGAAGTGCCTTGGAGTACAAGAATGTATGGTTGAGGCAGTTATAAATGTCTATTCTGCACAAGTTCTGTGGGATCCATGCCTGGTTCATTTTAATGAACGTGAGCTTGTCCACGTTGGCTGTGGACAGACGGCTGCGTTTGTCTGGAATGACGTCCTCTGCCATGCTAAATACACGTTCAGACAATACACTGGCCGCAGGGCAGGCCAGCACCTCCAAGGCATAAAGGGTAAGCTCTGGCCATGTGGACAATTTGGAGACCCAGAACCATCAGTTCTGGGGCAGAACCATCAGTCAGTACGTGGAGGCATGTGCACACGTACTGTTCCACCATGTTGTTAAAATGCTGCCTCCTGCTAACACGTTTCCTATCAGCTGGTTGTGCTGTGGCGCGGTGAAAAAAACTTTTCTACAGCTCAGCCATGCTAATCCTGCTGTCTGAGGAGCTGGCTGTGACACAGCTGCGTTGGCGACCTCTTCCTCCTCCTCCTCTGCTTTTGCCTTGTGTTAGTTGGGAATGCCCTCAGGAGCGCATCTACCAGCGTGCGCTTGTAGTCGCGCATCTTCCTATCACGCTCCAGTGAGGGAATTAAGGTGGGCACGTTGTCCTTGTACTGGGAAACCAGTAGGATGGCAACCCAGTAGTCAGTACAAGTTAAAATGTGGGCAATTCTGCTGTCGTTGCGCAGGCACTGTAGCATGTAGTCGCTCATGTGTGCCAGGCTGCCCAGAAGTAACGATAAGCTGCCCTCTGTAGGTGGTGTATCGTCTGGGTCCTCCGTATACCCCAAGCCACGCTAGAGTGATGGCCCTGAGCTGCGTAGGGTGCCACCCTGCAGTGAAACCGGTTCCTCCTCCTCCTCGTCCTCCAGAAGTGTGCCCTGGCTGTCCACATGTGTACCTGGCCTCTGCTGGTGCAGGAACCCACCCTCTGAGCCACTTCTGTTTGACCTGCGTGAAACCCTGTGAAATACCCCCTCTTCCTCCTCCTCCTCCTGTGCCGCATCCTCTTCCATCATCACTGTAATATTTTTTTCAAGGAAACACAGAAGGGGTATTGTAATGCTAACAACGGCATCATCAGCACTGGCCATGTTGGTTGAGTACTCCGAAGACCGCAACAAGGTACACCGGTCTCGCGTTGCAGGCCCAGTCACTGGTGGTGAACTGGTGCTGATCCGCAGAGCGACTGACCTGTGCATACTGCATCTGAAACTCCACTATTGCCCACTGCTGCTCGCACAGTCTCTCCAGCATATGTAAGCTGGAGTTCCACCTGGTGGGCATGTCACATATGAGGCGGTGAGCAGGAAGGCCAAAGTTACGCTGCAGCGCAGACAGGCGAGCAGTAGCAGGGTGAGAACGCCGAAAGCGCGCACATACGGACCGCACTTTCAGCGGCAACTCTGACATGTCGGGGTAGTTTTTAAGAAACTTCTGCACTACCAGATTCAGCACATGTGCCAGGCAGGGGATGTGCGTCAAACTGGCTAGTCCCAGAGCTGCGAGATTTCGCCCATTATCGCACACCACCAGGCCATGATTGAGGCCCACCGGCAGAAACCACTCGTCGGTCTGTTGTTCAATACCCTGCCACAACTACTGCGCGGTGTGGGGCCTATCCCCCAAACATATGAGTCTCAGAATGGCCTGCTGACGTTTACCCCGGGCTGTGCTGAAGTTGGTGGTGAGGTTCTTTCGACGACCAGATGTGGAGGTGGTAGAAGAGGAGTAGGAGGAGGAGGAAGCAACAGGGGGCAACGAATAATGCCCTGCAATCCTCGGTGGTGGAAGGACATGCGCCAAACCGCTATCCGCCTCGGGCCCAGCCACTACGTTTACACAGTGTGCAGTTAAGGAGATATAGCGACCCTGGCCGTGCTTACTGGTCCATGTATCTGTGGTTATGCGGACCTTGATTTTATCCTCCACTTAGTTGTGCAGGGAATGGACGGCTCGCCTGGAAAAGTAGTGGCGGCTGGGAACAACGTACTGGGGGACAGCCACCGCCATCAGCTGTTTGAAACAGTCAGTCTCCACCAGACGGAAAGACAGCATTTCAAAGGCCAATAATTTTGAAATGCTGGCATTCAGGGCCAGGGCATTTCCTCCTTCTCTCCAATGTTTGGACGATGGACAGCTGAATGCTGCCATGTGACATGGTGGAGATGCTTGGTGATGGTGTATGTGGTGTTGTTGGTGGAACATTCTCTGTTTGCTGTTCGCCAGGTGCCACGGTGACGCCAGAGGTGGAGGGAGAGGCCGAGCCAGCAGCGGAAGAGGTAGCATGAGGAGCATGAGAGAGTTCCTTGTTTTTAAGGTGTTTACTCCTCTGCAGTTTAATGCTTTGCATGTAGATGCCTGGTCATGCAGGTTGTGCTCAGGTTAAGAACGTTTATGCCTTGCTTCAGGCTCTGATGGCACAACATGCAAACCACTCCTGTCTTGTCGTCAGGACATTGTGTGAAGAACTGCCATGCCAATGAACTCCTTGGAGCAGGCCTTAGTGTGCTCGGTGCCTGGGTGCGGTGGACAGTAGCAGACGTACTGTCTCTGGAACGGCCGCTGCGCTTTTGCACCCTGCTCCCTCTTTTGCTGTGCTGTTGCCTCTGTGCGACCACCGCCTCTTTCTCAGAACTGCACGCCTCACTAGCATGACCTTCAGTCCAGTCTGGGTCTAGGACTTCATCATCCTCCACCCATTCATGACCCCTGCCCTCCTCTTCGGTCTGCACATTGCAGAAAGGCACAGCAGTTGGCACCTGTGTTTCGTCAGAGACGTTTTGTGGCGGTATTCCCATGTCCTCATCCCAGGGGCGTAGCGTGGGGGGGGCCAGGGGGGCCGTTGCCCCGGGCGCCAGACTGCAGGGGGCGCTGGCAGCCGTTTGCACAAAAAAAATCTATGACGTTGCTAACTGAGAGCAGCGCCACAGAGTGAGGAGCAGTATCATCAGAACAAGCGCCCCTGATCAATCACCACGGCAGTACGAAGCTCCGCCCACATCAGCGCGAAGCTCCGCCCACAGCAGCGTGAAGCTCCGCCCACCTTCCAGCCGGGAAAGACACAGTGGAGCTGGGGCAAGAAGAAGAAGAAGAAGGCTGCTGCAGTGTGTCGCTTCAGGACTCCACAGCAGGCAGCCTGAATGTGAGTCAGTCAGACAGTCAGTGTGACAGCTCCCAGAGTGTTAGGTGTGGGGTGGGCAGGCGGTCTATTAAGGGTAATACTGGTGGTAGGCCTGGATTATGGACACCAGAGGTGACATCCTTTGGGCAGTACTGTCTCTGGCCATCCTTCACCAGCAGATTCCTGACTGCCACCTGCTTGCCCTGGCTCTCGGTGTCACAGTGTGACTGAATCACTCCCTGAGTGTTAGGTGTGGGGTGACTTATTCACACTGTGACACTGAGAGCCAGGGCAGGCAGGTGGCAGTCAGGGTGCTGGTGAAGGATGGCCAGAGACAGTACTGGTGTCCATATACCAGGCCTACCAGTATTACCCCTTCATACACCGCCTGCTCATCTGGTAAGGGTGACCAGGCGGTATATGAAGGGGTAATACTGGTGGTAGGCCTGGTATAGTTGAGATGAGCAGAGATGGCATCCTCTGGGCAGTACTGTCTCTGGTCATCCTTCACCAGCACCCTGACTGCCACCTGCGTAGCCTGGCTCTCATGGCACTTCACTGCCTGCTGCTTAGGGTACTTTCACACTTGCGTTATTCTTTTCCGGCATAGAGCTCCGTCAAAAGGGCTCTGTGCCGGAAAAGAACTGATCAGGCATATCCCCATGCAATCTGAAGGGATAGAAATCCGTTCAGTTTGCATCAGTATGCCTTCCGTTCACTCACTGTCAGGCGTTTTGGCCGGACATAATACCGCAGCATGCTGCGGTATTATGTCCGTCCAAAATGCCTGATCAGTCGCCGGAATGCCGGATCCGACACTAATTCCCATTGACTTGTATTAGTGCCGGATCCGGCATTCTGAAACAACTGAAGGACGGATCCGTCCTTCCGGTCTGCGGAAAACTGTGAAAAAGACTGCAAGACAGATCCGTCCATCCGCATGACAAGCGGAGGGACGGATCCGTTCTTGCAATGCATTTGTAGACGGATCCGCACCCAGATCAGACTACAAATGCTGTCAGTTGTCACACTGAACAGCGGATCCGGCAGGCAGCTCCGACAACGCAACTGCCTGCCGGATCACACTAACGCTAGTGTGAAAGTACCCTTAGCTATCAGTGAGTGACAGTCAGTGTCAAAGGCTACGCAGGTGGCAGTCAGGGTGCTGGTAAAGGATGACTAGAGACAGTACTGCTCAGAGGATGCCATCTCTGCTATCCATATACCAGGCCTACCACCAGTATTACCCCTTCATATACCGCCTAGTCACCCTGACCAAGCGGTATATGAAGGGGTAATACTGGTAGGCCTGGTATATGGATAGCAGAGATCTGTATTATTAGGATATATAATGGCCCCTCTGTATTATTATAATATATAATGGCCCCTCTGTATTATTAGTATATATAATGGCCCCTCTGTATTATTAGTATATATACTGGCCCACTCTGTATTATTGGTATATATACTGGCCCCCTCTGTATTATTAGGATATATAATTGCCCCTCTGTATTATTAGGATATATAATTGCCCCTCTGTATTATTAGGATATATTGGCCCCTCTGTATTATTAGGATATATAATGGCCCCCTCTGTATTATTAGCATATATAATTGCCCCTGTGTATAATGATAGAAGAGGATGATAGTAAAGTGAGGAATTTAAAAATGTTTTCTGTGAAACTCTGCAGAGACGAGACGTGGCCGATAAAAGGTGTCATGACGTTCTAATTTCCGAATGAAGACGGTGGCCCACCATGCCAAATCCTGTCCCCAGACTTCAGGTCACACTGTGTGTGTTCTGAATTTTGGGGGTTCACACCCATCTACTACATTATCTGTACTCAGAGAGCTATCACTCTATTATCTGTAGTGTTACATAGGACTGCAAGTGACATCCACTACGTTATCTGTAAAAAGGGGCGTGCCCACAGGTTGGGGGGGCGCAATACATGGCTTGCCCCGGGTGCTGGCAACCCACGCTACGCCACTGCCTCATCCTGCAACAAAAGTTGAAGTTGAGCATCCGTACATTCAAGGTCTTCCTCTTCTGGTGCAGGGCTAGGTGGATGGGCCGGGAAAACCCTGCCAACAGAGTCATCAAAAAGCATGACTTTCCTGCATGATTTGGGGTTCTGACTGCTTGGCTGACTTGCAAAGGGTGAGGTGGAAGACTGATGGGCATGGGCTGCAGGTGCCAACTCTGAGATTTTTGCAGAGGACTGGGTGTTAGATACTGTGAAGGAACTGGAGGCACTGTCAGCCACCCAATCTACTATCGCCTGTACATGTTCTGGCTTCACCATCCGTAGAGCGGCATTTGGGCCTATCAAATAACGCTGCAGATTCTGTCGCCTACTCGCACCAGAGGAAGGTGTTTGACTTGGAGCGGTAGTTGACGCTGAACGGACACATCCTCTCCCAGCAACAGGAGCTCCACCAACACCACCATGACCATGTCCATTATTTGATGTTCTCCTCATTATTTGCGTTCACCCACCAAGCTGAAAGATTGGTCTCTCTCCGGTATCACTAGTCGACAATTAGTATTTCACTGCTGTAAATTGAAATTAATTTATACGCCGGACGCAGAACTGTTTTTTCGGCCTAAAACACGGCTTTTTTCAATAAAACCCCAAAATGCAGTTTTTAACTGCTGTAAATTAAAAGTAGATATTTATACTATGTATGGAGACCAGATTTGGGGACCCAGAGTAATGATTTGGTCACCAAAATTCACAAATGCAGTATTAGACTGTTATAAATTGGAAATAATTATTTAAAACGACAGATGCACAACTGTTTGTTCGGCCTAAAACACAGCTTTTTTCAATAAAACCCCAAAATACAGTTTGCTGCTGTAAATTTAAATTAGATATTTATACCGTGTATGTACAACTGCTTTGCGAAGCAAGAATATTGCTTTTTTCACACAAAAAAGAATAATGCACTATTTCTCAGCTGTAATTTGAAATCGGTATTTAAGCGGTGTATTTCAAGATGCTCTGTGGATCAGGATTACCTGTCGTGTCAAAAAACATACACTTATGCTGTATTTCACAGTAGCCATGTAAAATAGGTGGTTGTAATAGGTATTTCAGACTGTTTAGTGGACCTTAAATAACTTTTTTTCTATAAAAAACAAAGAAGCACTATTTCCCTGCAGAAATATAAAATATTTCATTGGATGGTGTATGCAGAACTGTTTTGTGGCAAGTAATACGGTTTTTCCCCTAAAATTACACGGATTCTCTCTTTCACTGCAGAAATGTCAAATATATATTTTGACAGTGTAAAATAGGCTTGGTGGATCAGGATGACCACTTTTATTTAACTAAAATACACTGATGCACTATTTGATAGCTGAAATGGAATATATGGTTTAGTGCATAGTATACAAAAGTGCTCTGTGGCACCACAGAGCCCAGGCTAGACAAATGGAATATGTCACGGCTTTTGTCACCAAAATTCACAAATGCAGTTTTTCACTGCTGTAAATTAAATGTAGGTATTTATACCGTGTATGTACAACTGCTTTGTGAAGCAGGAATTTTGCTTTTTTCACACACAAAAAAAAGAATAATGCACTATTTCTCAGCTGTAATGTGAAATCGGTATTTAGGCGGTGTATTTTAAAATGCTTTGTGGATCAGGATTTCCACTTTTCTGTCAAAAAAATACATGTTGTATTTCACAGAAGCAATGTAAAATAAGTGGTTGTAATGGGTATTTCAGACTGGGCCTTGAATAATGTTTTTTTTCCTATAAAAAACAAAGAAGCACTATTTCCATGCAGAAATATAAAATGTCGTTGGACGGTGTATGCAGAACTGTTTTGTGCACAAGGAATAC